>JAOVYX010019683.1:0-18123 GCA_035668315.1 Drosera spatulata | reverse complement strand
ACCCAAAAAGAAACAGGACATGTATAAAAATATTTATAGCAATCTATAAATATTCTAATTTTGCATCGTTACCATTATATCATGTGAATTAAATCACGCAAGAGAATATTAAATTTCAGGCAGACAAACAATCATGCATACACCTAGATTTCATTTTAATTTAAACTCGCAATCTAGGCGTTCACGCAATTAAATCATTCACACATATTTATAAAATATAAGGTAACGATGTGTGTTACCTTGTCATTTTATAAAATCAGAAAGGTCTTCAAATAATTCCCAACTTAATTTTCTTGCTGCGTATCAGGTACACCTACAATAAAATAATATAAATATCCTCGCATTAATTCAAGATAGGGTATTCGTATTTGTACAATTATAATTGTACACGTTAATATTCAAATTAAGGAACAAAAGGGGTTAATTTCCTTTTCCCCTTTCGCACTGTCCTCGAACAGGGACCTCAGGAGGTCGGCTGATGGCCTGAGACGGCGGCCGGGCGGGAATCGCCGGCAGTGGCCGGAGGGAACTCCGGCGAAGCTCGAGCAAGTGATACGAGGCAGGGAGAGCAGCGGCTGGCTTCGGACGAGGCAGGGCAAGGCAGGGCGGCGTCGGGGCGACTGCTCCGGCCTTGGCGGTGACGGTGCAGAGCGAGGAAAGAAGTGGCTGGGTTCCGGGCAGCGCGGAGCCGACGAGGGGCGGCGACTGGACTCTGGTAGCGTGGATCCGGTGGCTCTGACGAGGGGCGGCGTTGGGCGAAGGCAGGGCAGAGGGGCTGGGCTTCGGCGAGGGGCGGTGGCGGCTCCTGCGAAGGCCCTGGCAGCGGGCTCAGACTCTGGCGGCGAAGCGGCCGGCGGTGCGAGGCAGGGACAGGCGACAGCGGCCCGGGCAGCGGTGGCGAGGCAAGGACAGGCGGCAGATCCCGGCTCTGGCGGCGCTGGCTCTGGCGGATTCCGACCTGGGCAGCGACGGTGAAGACGCAGACGGCGCCGGAGTGGCCGGATCCTTTTGGTTTGTCTCTGCTTTTGATTGGGATGTTCTGATTGATGCGAAACCCACGTGCACATAACAATATATATTAACAGATTGTTAAGCTATTTACGGAGAGAATAATGGGTGGTTAATATCTTAAGTTAATCCCTCACACTCAAATCTTAAATTCGTAATATCTCGCAAGATATTAACAACGTGATATCTTTTTATTTACAGGATTTTACACGGATATTACAAGAACGGAACATTGAGCATGCAGGTTTCCAATCTAGAGCTGGCAAAGGTGGCTGCAGGAGTTTTCATCACGAACAACAGTGACTTGACTCTTCTGCTTCAGACATCTTTTCCTTCAGTATTCCTGGACTGGTCAAAGGGACAAGCTCTCTTGAAGTATATCAAAACATCTAGCTCAAACGCAGTTGCAAGCATCAGGTTCGGACAAACTTTCTACGGGTCAAGACCAGCGCCAAGCGTGGCGAGCTACAGCTCAAGGGGCCCTTCTGTGAGCTGCATGAGTGTACTGAAACCTGATATCATGGCTCCCGGGTAACTGATCCTCGCGTCATGGGCCAGAGACATTCGAGTCGTCACGATCGATTCAGGATCGCTGTATAGTGACTTCAATGTAGTTTCAGGAACATCCATGTCCTGCCCTCATATAGCCGGGGTGGCAGCCCTCATAAAAGGAGTTCATCCGGATTGGAGCCCTGCTGCTATACGATCTGCCATGATGACTACTTCCAATACATTAGATAGCACCAACCAGCCCATCAAGGACATAGGGCTCGGCAACCAACCCATGTCTCCATTAGCCATGGGAAGCGGCCATATTGATCCCAATAAGGCGCTTGACCCTGGGCTCACCTATGATTCAGGCTTCGACGACTATGTCAAACTACTGTGTGCAATGAACTACACCAAGGAGCAGATCAAACTCTTCACTAAATCACATCCGTTCAATTGCTCCAACGCATCTATGGACCTAAACTACCCATCTTTCATCGCGTTGCTCAATGACGACACGGGCTCACAAGCAATCACTGTGAAGGAGTTCCACAGGACGGTGACCAATTAATGTAGGGGACAACGCGACGACTTACACCTACAATGCTGAGGTTACGCCATTACAAGGGCTCGAGGTTACCGTCAAGCCAAAGACATTGGTGTTCAAGAACAAGTATGAGAAGTTGAGCTTCAAGGTGAGTGTAAAGGGTCCAAGATCGATCAAGGAGAAGGTGGTTTATGGGTCTTTGAGTTGGGTTGAAAGTGGAGGGAAATATGTTGTTAGGAGTCCCATTGTGGCAACGAATTTGAGCTTCAAATAGTAGAATGATCATGGAGAAGTTTGCGTGACTAGAATAATAACTGCGAAGTTAGGTTACATAATTTGTTAGTCGTCTTTTGGTATATCATATATCAAATGGAACTTGTACCACGTTGTATGAATATGTACCAAATTGAAAATGTGTGCATGTCAAATGTTTGGTCTATAATGTGCATGCGTTATACATTCGTCGTCTTCTTGTTGAATTTAGCCTATCTTATTTTTCGTTGGTTTTGTCAAGAAGTCCGAAAGTGAAAAGAGATAGAATTAGAAGGCAACAAAACGGATCGATGGATCCGTATTAGATAATGACTCCTCAAAGAGGCACATAAGGGCGATTTCATGTAATTTTCCCGTACACGTGAAAAAATGCCCACCATTTCCACAATATGCCATTTCTTTCATTCTCTGTTCCCGTGGTTAAACCGCAGCTCTCATCCCCATCGAAAAAAAAGTTCTCGAAAAGCCTTTTGTTTTAATCCGAATTGTTGTCTTATGAAGATACTTGAAGGGCATAATTGGAAATATGTAACACGTTGGGCCTAATAAGTCACAAGTCACTAAAAAAGTTCCTGCTATTAGCTTAGCTGACAATCATCATATTACGATAAAAGAGAAATGTTAGTAATAATCGTTTTGTCAATATGGTGAGAACGAAACAAGCACCTCAATTTCAGAGTTGATGGTTGCTATGTCATTATCTATGGTTGAGAAGATCATGAACCTTAGCTAATTGGGAAAAGAGAAGAGGTTTGAATTTTGAGCTGTGAATGCTTGAGTTTTCGTCATCTGTTAGTGTGATTCAGGAGGATGAACATGAACTCTTCATCCATGACAAAAAGCATGACTCGACTTGGGCGCAAAGTTTTCCTAAATTTAAGGCCACAAAGGTCATGGTTTTGTTGTGCTTCATTGAACATCATTTGTAGCATCCTCTTTCATTTTGCGGCGGCAGTGACGATCGGATAGAGGTCGAGATTAGGATCGAGATCATATATATGTCCAGGAACTTGACTTCGCCGAGATGGAAACCACAAGTGCATGTTAACACTAGCACGAAGTCGTTCTGCATTTCCACATCTCGATATAAACTTGGTGTTAGAAAAGGTAGCATTGGTCTGCCAAATAATGGAAAATTCTTGAACTTCTGTACATAGGATTTTCGAGAAGTATCATGATATGCTTGCAGGATGAGTTTTAATGCACTCAAAGCATACTATCAACATCAAAACTGATCTGGAATTCTAGATGTACAAAATCGCCTATAGCAAGTATTTGTTCCGTCCAACCAATACTGTAACAGAAATCGCGGCAGAAGCATCCTGTAAAGTAAACCAGCACCCACAGAGGTAAAATCAGATATCCGCACAGGATCGTTGACTAAGCTGAGATACCTTGAATTCGTGACAAGCAAGGGGTATAGCCAGAAATTTTAGAAAACCAACACCTGCTCGACCTCAACCTGGTGCCTTACCCCGCCAGGATACCAAATCTGAATAGTGGAAAAGCAAGCAATCGATTGGTTGATCACGCAATCAACCTCTCTAGCAACTTGCATACTCTTAGAAAGAAAAAAAAACTAACAGCTATCAATCTAGCAGAGAAATAGCAGGCGCATTTCAAATCCAAAGCAACGATGAACCTTTCACTTTGATCAATTTTCACTGCGTTCATAACACAGTTGGATCAGCAAAATGCATTAGACTAGTGCAGTCACAGGATCAAGATCCAACTTCAGGCCTTATCAAAAAAAGAAAAAAGAAAAGAAAAGAAAAGAAAAGATCCAACTTCAGGAATCTAGTAAGCCAAAAGGTTACATCTCCTCGACGCACTTGACTATCATCATGACTGCAGGAATTGTTGGATGAGAAAGAATAGAGAATATTGTAGCTTATTAAAGTCCTAAGCTTATTGGAAACACTACAAAATCAAAGAGATGCGCTGTCTTACAGTAAGATTGGAACAAACCCGACGGTATAAGATAGGTATGCTTGGTGTCCAACTTGACCGTAACGGTGGATACGGCTAGATGATACAGTCAGGAGAAAATTAAACAAATGGAAAAGAATAAGAAAAATATTAACATTCTTTATGTTTATAGTTTTTCAAAAAATAAAAATATTATATATGTTTTAAAATAATAATAAAATAAACGATACTAACTTGAGACCGACGAAATATTTTTTTAGTACTCCACTTTCATTATTGTTTTGTCATATTTCAGGATGAAGAAAGTAGCAAGGTATAAGTTTTCAGACAAATTTCGTTTATATCGATTCCAATAACAGATGGATGTTCTTTTGAAAAAATGTGTGGACAGGATCGCCGGAAACTTGCTCGAGGAAGATAAGCCGATCAAGGGAAAAGCCCAAACAAGCTTCACCATTGCCTCCCGCTCTCGTCTTTTGCTACTCGTCGACGGCTCAATACTCAATTCCACTCCAAGTCCGCTCGCTTTCCCTCATCGGCCGACGGCTCTTTGACTCGAATCTCGAAACAGGTTTATATCTGTTCGGTGTCAAGATTGTTAAGCATCGATTTATCTACAGACGATGCTGTTTGTGGAATTGATTTTGAGTATCTGATTTTTGTTGCGTTCGATCATAGTTGTGTTGTTCTATTGTATGGTTCGATGAAGGGATGGAATAGATCAAATTAGCGATCGATGTTGTAAGGGTTCGTAGTACTTGAGATGTCAGTTATTCTGTGTCGCGAATTGCTAGGTGTATGAGAATCTGTGTGCACCGAACAAGAGGTTATCTAGGGTTCAAGTCTCAATGAATGCAGAAAAAATGTTTGTTAGCTTGTTTGATTGATTTTTTATGTGGTTATGGTGAATATTCTTAGGGCATCACGCTTAGGTTACCTTTAAATATGCCGGACTAGGAATTGTTACAGGTTACTTTGTTTCATGTGTTTGGTATGTGGAAATGTGCTGGATGGGGTTATTAGCTTACAATCAAGAATAGATGACCAGAGAATAGTTTATCCACTTCGGATAGGACGAAAATGTAATAATTACATATATGCATCATACTTCATAGTGTGGTTAACGGTAAAGTGGGAGACCCTGATGCTACTTGAACTAGTTTAAATCATCCAAAATGGCATTTTAACTCTTGGGATCCTATAGTAGCGAACCTTTTCCTCTTAAGGCGTCGCGAGAAAAGGTCATTGCTCTGGTTGCAGCACGTCATATGGTTAATAGTTATAAAGCTGCTGGAGAAGTTTGAATGTGAGAAAGTATTGGCAATAGTAATCTGATCAGTAGACTCTGAGTTTATGTCCAAGTTTCTGCATCGAGTATTTCCACAGTATGGCAGTTGTTTTCTCTTGGTCTGTACTTTGTATATTACTAGACATTATTAACTCCACATTATTATCAGGAATATAATGCGATATGCTGTGTACACTTTGCGAGATGAGATCAAATTGCAATTGGAAGTCCTCGTACCAATAAATAACAGGGAAGTGCGAACATCTTAGGGAGACTGATTAATTTTGCAAAAACTTCGACCGTGGATTCTGCAATTGGTTTTGATGCAATGACTTACTATCAAGTGCCATAAATTGTTATTCAACTCGAGAATCAACTCCAAGAGCCCTTTAGATTGTGAAACATGGTCAGTTGCTCGTAGCATCCTTGCTTGTAGAAGTTATAGAGCACATTGTATCCAGAGGGCAAGACATGCTTCGTTTTCGCAGAACATGGATTTGAAATCTTTCAATGGTTTCTCCAGAACCCATGTGGTTGTCAATGCTCTTGCAGATGACAGCTTGGGAGATTCGAATTCCGTTGTTGAAGAAGACGATGAAGTCTGTCCAGTTGAGTTTGTCAGGGAATTCAAGACGGATGAGGAGTTCCTCAGGATTCTTGAGAAGTCCAAGAAGAACAATTCTTTAGTCGTGGTAGACTTCTATCGCAACGCTTGTGGAAGTTGCAAATACATCGAGCAGGGTTTTTCGAAAATATGCAAGGGATCCGAGGATGAAGAAGCTCCTGTCATATTCTTGAAACGTAATGTAAGCATTCTTCATTGTATGTATGTTATCATTGGTGCCATACTGCCATGCATTGTTGACTATAACTCACTGTTGATGTAAACCTCATATGTCATATTCTGCAGGTCATGGATGAGTATGATGAGCAGTCTGAGGTAGCCGAAATGCTGAGAATCAAGGTACTTTTAGATTTCTGCTGGTGAAAATACGCTGCTTGTACAGCATGTGTTTGCATTTTCAATAGTATTGTACTTCAATTGATGCAGGTTGTTCCTCTTTTCCACTTCTACAAAGGCGGTGTTCTGGTTGAATCATTTGGGACAAGAGACAAAGAGAAGATTGCTCAAGCAATTAATCGGTCTCAAGCATTTTGAGTTTCTACTTGGTTTGAGTTATACATACAGCATGTTGATTACTTGGCCAGTATTTCTTGTAAATTACATCTGTAAAATAATACTACTAGATTCTTTTATGAACCGTTCATTGGCAAATTGATCGTTGACTTCTCCATTACAAGTCTCTGTTCTTTCTGGTTCTCTATGTTAATCACTCTTCAGCTTGCACTACTTCCACTCTCTGTAACATAGAAGATCATGTCGAACAACTAAGACGAATTGAATTTTCACAATCTACGTAAGAAAAGTCACCCACTACAGTCCATGGTCAGGGGAGATGCTTGAATTCAGATTACTGGTGCTGGCTGGTTAAAATCGAGGTACTGCCATCTAGAGCAGTATTCAGAAAACTTTTACCAAATAGAGGTGCTATTACCTTCAGGATTTTCGAACAATGGCAATACAAATTTAAGGCAGCTTAGAGATGAAGGTCAAGTGACAATAATTCAAAAACACGAAACTCCAAGATCTGCTTATTCCATTATTATCTTGCAAAGGATAGCAGTGAACATAGCATTCACAGTCGCGGACTGTTATCTTTTTTATTGTCAGACAATGTCTTGATTGTTAAATCTGACGGGTTGGAAATGCCATGGTCTCATGGTGCAATTGCAGAAGCTGCAGGATGCGGCCATTAGCAGTAGAATTTAACTCTACCTGCATGCATCATCTCTGTAGTGGTGTTGTTATCCCATTCTGTTAGTCATCATCCTTGTGCTATCAATCAGATCCCTACTGCTCTTAATATTTCCTGATCTTCAACGGATATTTCTTTCTCTCGTTTATCTGTCTTTATGTTTAAAAGAACATGAACCGCATCTAGCACAGATACTTGTGGGGTGGCAACAGCTGTGCCGCCCCGTTTGTGCTTTGGCGGTGAGTGTCAATATACTGAAGGACAATCTGTCAATCTGTCCAACAAAATATCAGGTTTGTAACCAATGAGGGTGAAAATGCTAGCTCATTGTGCTTAACCAGTTCCACTAGCCGCATACTTGGTTGGGTCTTTTCATTTTGAGATGGAATCGAATCGAATCAGATATTCTCTGCTAATTGTAATACTCCTATTTTGTTATCTTTCTGACAGCATCTTTCTTAGTTTTTCCTTCGGCCAATCACCACGGGAACATTTGTCTCGCCCCTGGCGACGACAACGACCACCACTCAGGCAGTTCCACGCCATTCTCCATGTATTTACCGACGCGTGTTCTAAAAAAACGCACATGATGTGAACCAAACACGGAAGATTGAAAAAGAAACCACCGATCAACAATCAGAACTACTTATACTAGTGTCAGTTATGACGGTACGTCAGGCATCCTCTTACTAGGAGTCTAGTTAGATATGATAGTATACATGAATGCATTTGACCACGTACAAAATGCTTAAGTTCCTTGATTAATAGGCAATGAGAGGAAAAAAACAACGAAAACATCAGTGAAAGAAGACTATATAGTTGCTAATCCTGCATTGATCTTGCTAAGGGGGTTTTGATTAGATTTTAGTTATTTTGATATAGGAGCTCTGTGAAGAGGAGTCTACATCAGATGTCGGCCACCGCCATTGTGCTTCGGTCTTTTCCTTTGGCCGGTAGATTCTTTCTGAAATCTGGCTGGTAATCCTTGCAGAGGTACGGGGAACGGACTATATTGGGTCCCGCTTTTTGACCCTAACACCTCCCATCTGCACCGACAAATCATAGAACGAAATATAGTCCTGTCAAGCTGAGTGTTCCACTCCATATCTGGAACAGTACAGTTCTCTAAATTGTTCACCAATCGCTTATCCTTTCCTGATATTCTTATACTTGGCTGTAATATCTTCTCCAAGCGCTATCCGTTTACATGCCTTTTTCCCCTTAAGTGGTGATAATAACCATAGAGACTAGTAGAATATACGCTATTAGCATATGATAATATAGATAGTGGAGTGATACCTGAATTTTGTGACAAGATGGTGGATCATAGTAAGTATCTCTAGTTTAGCTAGCTCATTTCCAGGACAAGCGTGAACGCCACTGCCGAATGGCATGAACGTATTCGGCTTTGGGGCAACCTGCATGCGGTAGAAGACACCAGAAAACTTGTTATACAGTACTTATTTAGCTGGACAATATTACCATGTCGTGAAGGAAAGTAGAGGCATGAAACATAAAGGTTTGTAGTTAGATCAGATGTCATACTTCAAATCTAGATGGATCAAACTTTCGAGGATCAGGGAAGAAGTCCGGGTAATGATGAATGTTTCGGAACAAGGGCAACACTTTCCATCCTTTTGGAATCACATACCCTGTGTCAGAGATCCAAAATACCCTATCAGATTACATGAAATCCTTGAAAAGATGAAATCTTAAACTTTAACTATATCATGAACTATAGTTAGTTTAGTAACCGTTGTAGGATATACTGTGAACAGATACCTTTGTATTCAACATCAGTAACAGCTTCCCTGAAAGTGAAGGATATGATGCTCGACATTCTCAGACTTTCTAGCACAACCTGGAAAGTGCCGTTTCGCACAGGGTAACAAGACAAACCCAAATTGGTCATATTGATCAGCTAAGGTTTCCATGGGTCGGCAAAGACGTTGACATTGGCAAAAAACATGGTGTACCTTGTACGTGAGAGGCATGTTCCTTGTCTGTGCCCATGTCAATGGTTTACGTCCGCCGTTATTTGAGTCCCATATTGCTTTCTGTTCAGCCTGCAATACAATGTACGTAACCTGTTATTTCAGCTTTGACCAAATACAGGTTTCCAAAGAGCTCGAAGTCAATGAAAAGAAGCGAAAAGTAGCAGAAAGCAGTATCTTCAGGTATCTTCAAGAGATTTGTTACCTTGACTGAAGCTAAAAGTTTTGGATTATCATGAAGGTACTTGACAATCCATGTCATGGCACTGGCTGTTGTATCTTGTGCAGCAAACAGTACTCCAATTACATTATCCGCGATTTGCTCATCGGTTAGCCCTTGTCCTTTTTCATCTTTGAAGTCGAGGAGACAGCCCAACAGGTCATTTTCCTCCAACCTGCTCTCTTTTCTGATTCTTATTACCTCGCCCAGGATCCCGTTCAGCCTTCTCCTTGCCTGAACAAATACAAAAGACAAAATTAAAAAAAGAAGAAAAAACAGAAGAGGATGAAGATAGAAGATTTGGGATAGTAATAAGCCACGTCGCTTCAGAAAAAGATACGAGTAGAAGATTTTACTCTGATGAATTACCTGCAATGCCTTCTTATAAGGACTTCCTGGAATATTTGTAGGGAAAGAATTGTAGCCTTTGTCAACAAGGAAGTAGTTCTGCTTCAACCCTTCTCTATGTCGAGCTTCAAGTTGGCCAAATATGGCGAGGATTCCAACCTCGAAAGAGAACTGAAAATGAACCCACATCCAGGAGCAGAAAGAAAATAGACAAAAAATCATGTCATTGGCTTTCACTGGAATAGACAGGATATATTGTGCCTTGATTAGCATTAGAATTTTATTTACTAAAGCTAAATATACTACTGACCTTTTTCATTTCATTGAAGGTGTTGATGACTATGCCACCATCAGATTCAGCAGCCCATGAGTCCAGGACAGAGACAGCGAGCGCTTCTATCTGAGGCACCAGAAGGAGAATGGTCTCCGGGGATAGAGAACCTTGGACGAGCTTCCTGAGGCGGAGGTGGTACTCGCCTTGGTGGAAGAACAATGCAGATGGACCAATCAGTGCCTCCTTGCTTTTTGGGTAGGTGGGCTTGAACAGGTGAGCTTGAGTAGATAACACAAACTTAGCTGCTTCGGGGCTCGACACCATCACGCAAGGGTACCCTAGTATATTGCTCTTGAATATCTCTCCATACCTGCACAGACATTATAAAACCAACATCATGCGTATATCATGGAAAACAGCCGTATGATCAGATCCCTTGTTATTTACTGTATGATCAGATCGTGGGCCAAATAAGCATATAGTACAGGAAAAGTGTACACATAGGGGAAAAAAAACGAAGAAGAAGAATGTGAAGAACATGTTCAGAAACCTTCTCTGTTTATTTGTGAAGAAAATGTTAGGATCTTGAGAGTATAGTTGGAGAGTCTCTCCAATGTATGGCCATCCCATGGAGCCTGGTGGAAGCGCGCCAGGCGCCGCTGCGTGCATTTTCTTTCTCATCTCTATAAGTATTATTAGCAATGAACATAGGAGGCATATGAGGAGAAAGATAACAACACATGAAAACATTGCACTCATTTCTAATTGCTTCCTCTCCTCTTTGTAGTTGTGTGTTTGGAGTTATATATATAGATGACAGAAAACAGGATGCTTTGCTGTGGTGAATTGGGGTCACTTGGAAGTGCTGGAGAGGTTGAGATATATATAGGATAGAAAAGGCATGAGGACAAAAACATTGACATAGAGATTTCCATATTATTCAGGAATTAAGAGGACTTTGTCAAAGGATAAAAATAAAAATTACGAATAGTTCATAAAACGGTGATAGGAAAACGGAAATGACATGTCTGTGAAAATGTTTGATATCTTGAGCGTAATTTTTTAGATATATATCTTAATATAAAATGAAAATTATCAATAAATCATCTTTTGAAATTTATTTATCAATAAGTCATCTATAAATTTTTAATTATCATATGATTTTTTTTAAAAAAACAAACAATCATCAAACCATTCATTTTTAATCACCCCCTAAAGATTTAATTTGATTTTTTTCTACATAAATCAACCCTAATTCCTTTCCAAAAAAAAATCAACCCTACTTAATCTCCACCATCGAAGAACCCTAGCCGCGGCCTACAAGGAGATCTCCATCTTCGTTTCATCCAGAAAAGAGGAAAACACAGTGAAACAAACCGACCAACATTTTTTCCGATCACCATCGCCGACCATGGGGACGAAAGAGCAACTCCGACGGCTGTCGTCGTCCTCACCATCTCATATCTTTGAATTCATTGTCCATTCTATGATTCATGACAGATCGTCTTTGATCAAACTTTACCCGATCATGCGACAATGGCGATGACGACGCTATAGCACGTGCATGAAATCTTTTGGATGAAACAATCAAAAACAGATTGTGATAATGTATTGGTGGAGAGGATTTGAGTGAGTCGAATTTTAATGTATGATATTGAGATTAGGGTTTTCATGGATCTCCATGGAGATTAGGGCACATTGTCAACGAAAGGTTCAGTAGAATGGACGAGGCAGGTGTTATTACTGTCGATGGAAGGGAATGTACTGTTCGCTCCGACGATGTAATATCCACTCCGACGACGAACTATCGACTTGGACAGTAAATGTACTATTGACTCTGACGATATGTTATCGACTTCGGCGATTGTGATTATTATAGTGTTATTGATTGATAAAATATTTTGTTCCCTAAATCAAAAAGATGTCAAATTTAGATATGATGACTGATTAGTAAAAAAAAATAGTTTCAAAAAGATGACTTATTGATAATTCTTTCTAATATAAACCATTTGTTTTGGCTTTTGGGTATATCAAATGTTGCTACGGATATGCTAACCACTGGTATCATGTATTCATGTCTACATTTGGTTAAGATTCTTAACCCATCTAGTCATATAAGATTTGATCCAAAGTGAGATATCAAAGACAAACTCAGAAATACTAGTAGTATGTATGACCTCCTAATAAGAAGGGGAAGTGGGATCCTATGTAGTTGGACTGACAACTGCACGAGATCTGAATTCAATGATCTATATTTGTTTGATTTATTTTTATTTTATAATTGTATTTTTTATGGATATAATTTTTTATAGGATTATTTTTATTAAATTTTTAATATTTTATTTGTTTTAGGGTTGATTTTTCTAATAGAATTTTAATTTTTTGTTTCAGATTTTTTGAATAAAAAAAAGCATCCAACAACAAAAGTAACAGCAACTGTAAAAAAACCCCGGTCCTAAGAAGGGGTCAAGATCGGGAGTGTGTCAAGTGTTCGAATAACTTTGAATGTTTTTTTTTGTAGTTTACAGAGTAAACCTAGAAAATGGAAACTTAAATCGCTTGTTCATATCATGATTACCTTAGTCACCTAAGATGCTCATGGATGTGCATGAAGGATCATTTTATCAATGCTTACTTGCATTGCTCCATATTACTCTAATTTTTAATCCCCATATATCATAATTGTTCCCGATGGCAGAACCAGGGGGACGAGCAGAGGCCTCGGCTATGACGAATGATGAACATATTGAAGGTGATTCTCCACCACAAAACATTTGCGAATATCACTGTCGGATGCTCTTGGTATATGATTTCTTAGCACAGAACTTGTCAAATTGTATTACACCGCTTCTTGAGTAACAGAATTGCCGATTAAATTTGATTTGTGCACATGAGCTTTCACTGCTACGGTTCACCTGCTGAGACACATGAGCATCAGCGTAAATAGTCAACCAAACTCTGCTGAAACTTTCAGCTGCTTAATTCGAGTAAAAGGCCGAGAAAGTGTCACGTTTTATACTTGCAGTTCTTTGCTTTGTTAGTCGATACTATCCAAAGCAATATTTTCATCAAATGCTGCTTCAGTCCCACAAGACGAATAGACAGTAACATATAGCTAGATTCATGAGGTGAATATACATATTCAAGATTATTTCGAAGTGAACGCATCAAAGCACAAATTTAAACATATCTTGGTATTTTTAGATCAAGTTGGAAAAGAATTGTAGTATACACAAAGCTTTTTCAATGTTTGTATTCTTCATTCGTAAAGCGTAGATCTTAAAAAAATATAAACATTCCCTATCGTATATTTAGAAATATCACTGACGGAATTATGTACTTTGGGATTTCAAATTGATTGGATATTGTTAGGTACGTTAGTTGTTCTCTTTTAAGTCCTTAGTTTAAGGATTATTAATGTAGAAAATATCCAAATCCACTGGAAAGAAAATCATTCCAAAACACATGAGCCAACGAAATCCAAGAAAGTGGTATCCAGCTCGCACGTATGACATGGGCCCCAGGTGAATTCGGACCAGTACTTGAGCACTCTTCATTCTAACATTCTGGGCCCAGAGTATCACCATGGGCCCAACAACACAGGTGGGCTCCATTTGTACGATATCATAGGTGGAGAGTGGGCTCCATCCAGTAAATCAATCTCCAGAATTTTCTGAGACGAAGGCCCATTAACTCGTTTTATTTGATCTATGAGGCCCCAACTTTATTCGACGTACGAATAATAATCATGCAAAAGAATGATGGTTTGTTGTGTTTGTGCATTGGACGTGTCGATCGCTAGATTCACCACGGGAATGGCACGTGAGGTACGGTATATCTGTTAACCTCATTTAAATATTTTTTTTAGGAGGATAGATTCTAACTCTCTAACTATGCAATTAGGGATTTGATATCTCATCTGATACGAGAAAATAATTTTGATGTTGTGTCTTGACAAGGGTAACACTTCATATTTAACATTTTCATATTTTATATTTGTGCGGATTATATGTATTGTTGCTTTGCCTTTGTTTTTGTTCATTAACCCGATGAAGCTAGCTATCATTCCTTAGCCTGTTGAAGTTTCGATGACTTGTTTATTATTGATGTATTAAACCCATAGCATAGCTGATCAGAAATTGTTTGGAAGTGCATATGTATATGCAATAGGTAGGTGAGAAGTAAGAGCTATTGAGAAGATATCACAACTTGTGTGACTCACGAAAGCATCATAAACAAGCGTTGTGGGCAATGTGGATCTATGCGTACATGACACATAGTAGGAGAATGCCAATCGCAAAAATGCTGCATTGGAGTATAACAGAAAAGATCTAATAGTCATCATCAATCTATATATTGAAAAAAGCAAAAGATACTATATATGATACATCCATATGGACTCACTGTAATCGCAAGGTAGAAACTCGCTCTATGATCGTTTGGAAGGGACTGCTTTACAAACTAGAAACAGAATCCCAAGTTCATCGACATCAACAGGGAAAAACCGAAACAACATAAGGTGGGAAAACAGAAATGTTACGAACGGGGATGAGACAAAGATTTTTACGTTGAAACCCTTGCGGAACAAAATCACAGACGGTCGCCGACTACAAAGAATCCATTAATCAAAAGAGGGGATACAAGAGAGTTCCACCCACTACAAAAAAACTAGGCTCACGGGCGACTAAAAAAAATTTTAGTCGTCCTTTTTGCGACTAAAATTTGTTTTTTAGTCGCTAATATAAATGCTTCAATTTAAAAAAAAATATTGAAAAATAACGATTATTACGGATCTTGGTCGTCAAATTAGCGACTAAATTCCGTGTTAGTCGCCAATTTGGCGACCAAGTTTCATGTTAGTCGCCAATTTGACAACCAAGTTTCTCGTTAGTCGCCAGGCGACCAAGTCGGTGTTAGTTGCCAAGTTTCTTTGATGAGTTTTGTAAACCATTTAGCGACTATTTGATTTTTTAGTCGTCATTTTACGACTAAGCTTGTTTTTAGCCGCCAAATTGACGACTAAGGTGATGTTTAGTCGCCAAATTGGCGACTAAGTTCGTGATTAGTCGTCAAGTTAGGTTAGAAAATCAGATTCCTCCGTCCCTGCTTCTTCTCATTTCTCCGCGTAGCTTTCTCCGTCTTCACATTGCACCACTCTTTCACTCATTTTTCTCTTAATCTTTCACTCACTCACTGAAGCATCCTCTACACATGCACTGAACGGGAATCTCACATCGGGAGATTTGGTCGTTGTTGGATCGGTTTCAGCGGGAGATTTGGCTCGGGTATGTGTTGTTCACATCGATTTGGGTTCAAATTGTTTTGGGTTTTAGGTTAATGGGTTCGGTTTGTGGGTTTTAGGTTTAAATTGTTCACATCTTCTGGTTTGTGGGTTCGGTTTGTGGGTTTTAGGTTAATGGGTTCGGTTCGGTTTTAGGTTTTAGGTTTAAATTGTTCACTCTTGTTTACCTTGCTGATTCCTTGTGTGGATCTTGTATATTTATTTGGGAAGTAATTGTTACACTCTAGCTGGAAGTAGTGTTTTCTGTGTCTGTTTGTGTACATATCTGCTTTCTTGTGTTTTTTTGTGTTCGGTACCGAACACAAAGAGTCTCATAATAAGTGATAGAGATAATAATCTCTTATACAAATCTCTGAAACCCTCTATGTGTTTAATATATGTGTAACTCAATGTGAAAGAGAAATCTCAAAAAGCACTGGCTAGTACTGCATTCTTCTTGCTCTGAGCTTTCTCCTTCTCCCTTTCTTATGCTCTCACTCTCCAAAGGCTCTGTCTTCCACATATATATCAAAAAGCAAAGAGAAGAGTCAGAGAGCAGCGCCGCGTGATGAAGACAACGCGTGCTGGTTTCGCGTGATGAAGACAACACGTGATCAAGCACGTCGGTATGCAATCGAAGAGAAAAAATGGAGCACAGCTCCGCGTGATTTTCAGTCACCATCAACAAATCTCCACCTTGACTCAAATCATCTTCGTTGTCGTCGAGCAACCTCCACCTAGGCTTCAAACGAGCCTACCTGCCCTCCACTCCTAAGAGTTTTCGACAATGATAAAACTTTGACACAAAAACTGGTTTCGTCAACATATCAGCTGAATTATCTGTTGTCGCAATCTTAATCACCTTGATATCTCTAACATCCCATACAAAGAAATAACAAATGTCAATGCGTTTTGTTCTCTCATGATGCATCTGGTCACGAGTGAGGTGAATGGTTGATGAACTGTCACAGTGAACCACTGTATTGTCTTGTTTCAAACTTAAGTCAAAAGCCAAATTACTCAACCAAATTGTTTTCTTCACAGCTGACGCAATAGCCATGAACTCTGCCTCTGTAGTGCTCAAGGCTACAGTATCCTGCAACGTTACCTTCCAAAAAACTGGCCCAACACAGAAAGTGAATACATACCTGTAAGTGACCTTCGACGATCCAAATCTCCAACATAATCTGAATTTGAGAACCTTTCAATATTGTTGCTGTCTCCACCTCGTCTTGCATCGTAAACGAGGCTCAATCCCGATGAACCCTTAAGATATCTAAAGATTCATTTCACGGCCTGTCAATGACCTCTACCAGGTCTGCCCATATAACGACCGACTACTGACACTATCTGTGACAAATCGAATCGAGTGCATACCGTAGCGTACATCAATGAACCAACTGCACTCGCATAAGGCACTGAGGCTATACTCCTCACCTCATCCTTAGTCTTCGGTGAGAGCTTTAAGGGTAGTTTGAAGTCCGCTGCCAAATCGGCATAGAACCTTCTCAATGTACTTCTTCTGACTCAAGATGAAGACTCCATGCTTCCTATCCCGCTCGATCTCCATGCCCAAAATCTTCTTTGCTGGGCCGAGATCCTTCATATCGAACTCACTATTGAGTTACGTCTTCAACCTGTCAATAGTCCTCTTTCTTCTACCAGCGATCAACATATCATCTACATAGAGCAAAAGATATACCTGACTCTCATCAGGTTGTTGCTGATGATACGCACACTGATCGTACGGGCTTCGTGTGTATCCAATACTTACCATAAAGGTGTCAAACCTGTGATACCATTGTAGGGACGACTGCTTCAATCCGTACAATGATTTCTTCAGAAGACAGACCCGATCATCCATTCCTGACAATGAAAAACCCTCTGCCTGGCGCATATAGATCTCCTCTTCTATCTCACAATGTAAGAATGTCGTCTTCATATCCATTTGTTCAAATTCAAGATCGAACTTAGCAACCAAAGATAGAAGAATTCGAATAGAAGTATGTCTGACTACAGGAGAAAAAACTTCAGTATAGTCAATACCTTCCTTTTGAGTGAAACCCTTACCCGTCAATCTGGTCTTGAATCTCACATCCTCATCATCGCCTGCTTCCTTCTTTTTGAACACTCATTTGCACCCTACGGTGCGCTTTTCTTCGGCAAATGAACTAGAATCCAAGTGTTGTTCTTGTGAAGAGACTCTACTTTCTCTTTCATAACTGCAGTCCACTGAGCACATTCCGAACTAACGATGGCCTCCCTGAATGACAAAGGTTCATTCTCAACTGTCTCGTTAACAATGTATGCATATGCCACCAAATCTGAATAGCCATATCGAACTGGGGATCTGATCTTACGTCATTCCCTGTCACAGCTAAATTGATACTGTTGTAAAGTGGGTCCCACTTGGATTGGATCTGGTACTAATGGTTCCACTCTTGGATCTTCTGCTTCTTGAACTGGCTGTAAAGCATCAGTGGGAATTGTAGAATTTGAGGATTCCCCATCTTGATGCTCCATCTCAAATGTCGATCTTTCGACTGCTCGTGTCTGCTCCACTTGTTGCTGAATGCTCCCTTACTGCTCAACTTTCTTGGCTAACATTGACTCCTCGTCAAATGTGACATCTCTACTGATGATGATTCCAGGTGA
>JAOVYX010019682.1:0-18124 GCA_035668315.1 Drosera spatulata | reverse complement strand
ATGGACCAGCACGATATTGGGCGATTCTGTTTGTCTTCTGGTTTCTTGTGTTTGGGATATGGGCATCACGGACACATGGTGTTCATACAACATGATCTTGTATATTTGTTGTCGGTATAAGTTTTCACGTCAGTTTACGATGTGCAAACAGTTTCTGAGTTGGGTTTTTTGTTTTCCCCCTTCTATTATTGTTTTGAAATTATATATGGCTGATGCAGCTACAAATGCAACTAAACGAAATGTATATAGGGGAGAATTCTTGTCAATTACGGCCTTGCTTCCGGCCACTATTAGTAAATTTCAGCTCTATCTATGCGTGTTCTGTCCACTCCTTAAATCCTCGATAGAGAAATTGTGTCATCTTAGATGTTTCTCCTCGAAGCATTTGTCACGAATTTCACCTTTAAACTAAAACCGAGTTCTCTGATCGACAACCTCGCCACCCTCCATTCCCTATCAACTTCCCGCTGACAGGTATTCCTGCCTCATGAGCCACTTTGTCCAGAAGGTAGACTGACCGGTGTGTATCTTTCCCCAATATGGTGGCAGCCTTCACTTCACCACCCTTCGTTACGGGCTGCATTAACCATTTCATTGTGGCATGACTTCTAACATTCCGACCACTACATGTGTCATACGTCAACTCGCATATTACTCACAGGAAGGCACAAGTGCAAGAAGATAGTGATTCGATAATACACATAATACTTAAGGCACAAATTCTTTACTGATTGTAAGACGACGTCTACACTTCAAGATGGTTCATGTGAACTAGAACTGTAAAGCAACTTGAAATTCACCACCGACTACAGTAATCTGTAATCCTACTCCATTGACACAATCCACCACTGAACAGCCAAGATCACTTTAGCCACCATCATGGCAGTTTCTGCGCTCGAGAGGTGATGCTTCTCCGCAGTGTTCCCCTGCTCAAGTAACATAAGAGAGGGCTTCACAGCAGTATCACCACTGGTCAGTGCGACTCAATCAAACCTAGATACCCAAACAAGGAGCGCTAGAGTCATCTCTATGTCTAACCTCCACATGAGACTCTAGGACATCAAGACCCAGCAACCTCAGAAAAGGTTCGATCGTAAAACCTGTAAGGAGTAAGATGAAAGCAGTCAGTGAGTCAGTGTGATGGTAGATTAGCTAATTCACTAAAGAAGCCCCAGACGAAAGATACAGAAGAGAGCAACAAATCTGCGAAGCTTTTTCGCAGAGTAATTTATGTCCCTCGGACTCTCCACATTCGACATAACGTTCAGCAGAATATTCCACAGCAAGATTAATCCATAACCTTGTTCAGCTGGTAATTGAAGCACTTCTCATTCCGACTTTATTTTCTGGACATCAAGCAACATGATCTTGCTCTACTTAGTGAACAGGCTCCACAAGCTATTCCACATCAGAGCTAAAATAATCCAGAAGCCAAATAGTGGAATTTTATCATCCTAATCCTTCCAGGAAATGTGCATCACTAGTTGAAACTTTTCCAAAGATAACAACGCAGATGATGAAGTACACTACGCCAGGTAACTATCCTACACATTCTCATGACAATGTTACTATTATGAAAAGCTTTGTGGTACTTACGCATTGCAGGGATCTCAACCCACAGTAAAAGAGTAGCATACACCATTTTATTTTATATGGCTTATTGAAAAAACAAAGCAGTAGCAATTTTAACAGCACGCTAATGATAGGGTTCAAAACATGGGCTTGCTTTTTCGACTTCCATCAGTAACATAGACCCCAGGGAACATAAAGCTTATCAAGTGATTGCACAAAAGCCCACAAGGCTGTTGGATTTAAAAACAACAAGCATACAACCTCGCACGTAGCAAGCATAGACATCACATAAGTTTTGCACTAAAAGCAAGTTACATCACTCCAAACGCCTGGCAAAAGCTAACCAGGGAAACCTGTTATATGAATCATACAATTCAAAGCTTAAACAATACCATCGAGGTTCACTCAGGAATTCTGTTCCTTTATCTAACAACAGCTGCCACCAGGACCTTTGCATCTTCCTTGTCGTTCCTCAACCCATCAATCCCCAATCATATATGTTGAACAAGAAGCAGTGACAAGCACAAGACCAGCACCAGCAACATTTCATCTACCATCAGGACCAGCACATCCTATACTGTCATCTCCCAAACCCTCAATACCCAATTCTCACATCTTAACAAGAATCAAATGCAAGCACAGGACAAACAGCATTACATCTAACACATAAGCAGATTCACACATATTGAAGCACATGCAAGCACAAGCCGAGGGCATTTGATCTACAACGCAAGGCAGATTCATACACAGCATCATCATAACAAACGCAACCCAAACCCAACTAACAATAACTCAAACCCTAAATTCCAAAGAAAGGAAGATCAAACACGCGCCTTGAAGCGAGGTAGAACACATCATCGGTCATGAGCACGATATACTGCAAGATCCTCAACGGCACGTTCATGAAATCCAACCCCGGCAACCTCAGCTCCCTCACCCTACACTTGCCCTCACCATCCCTCTCCCGATTCCACCTCCTCACCCGCCCTGCCTCCACCTTCCTAAACAAGAACACAGCCCCCAACCTCCCATTCTCCTCGTCCCCACCGCCGCCATCACCCCTCCGGCTCCTAAACAAACTCCACCCGTTCCCCGCCAGCACTCTCGAAAACCCCTCCATGGACTCCACCCTCACCCCATCGACCCTACCCACCAGCCCCAACGCACAACGATCCCAACTGCTCACCATCACCCCCTCACCCCCACCAAACCCTAATCCCCCTTCTTCCCCACAATTCTCCAGAAACCCTAGCTTAAACAACCCTTTAGAAATCGAAACAAAGTAGCGTAACAAAGACAGAGACGCGGTCCCGAGGTTGGGGAACGGCAACGGGACAGCGTCGTTCGGGAGGGAACAAATGGACGATATCGTGGTTGTCGTAGTGGCTGTAGTCGTGGTGGTGGTGGTGGATGAGAAAGAGGGGCGGCAAGACGAGGAGGAGGAGGAGGGGAAGTGAGGCGGAGTGGTGTGGTGGGGCCAGGAGAAGAGCATGTGGGAGAGGGAGGAGGTGGGGTAGAGATCCATGCCGATGTCCCTGGCGATGGAGGAGAGGCGGTAGGTGTCGGTGATGGGCTCGCGTGTCGGGGTGAACAGCAGCACCGGGATCTTCTTCTTCTTCTTCTTCTTCTTCTTCCTCGTTCTTCGTTGTTGTCCTGCCTCGGCGGCCTCGGCGGAAGAGGAAGGGACGGCAGGTTCGGCATCGCTGCGATCGGGGCTGTCGGAGTTTGTGTGGTGAGGAAGGGAAATGGGGTCGCCGAGGATGAGGGATCGGACTAGCTTCACCGATAGCATTCTTGCCGGTGATGTGGTGCTTGCTTTTGGGAGCAGCAAATCAATGGGGTTGTTGATCCGTCGATGACTCTTTTTTTTCCTTGTGTCCATTTTGTCTGTCCAAGTAACGATTCCAGCGGTCACTATCCTCCCTTGCAGTCTCTCTTGGCTCTCCAGAATTCCTCTTGTCACTTGTTAATCATTCTATGAATTTAACAAGTTTCTTCTAAGGCGCTGTATGGGAGCGGGAGGAACAGATTGTAGTGCAGTTGAATTAAGCGTTGAGTTGCATCACAGCCGCAATGCAAGTCAAGTTCCCATGTTTTTACTTGGGACTGATTCATCGATCATGTAAGGAATTTTTACTTAACAATAATGAGACTGTACAAGCCATTAGAACTTTTAGTTAACACAAATGAGAACGCATAAGCCGTTTTCGTAATTCTTTCATCGACGACATGCTGAATTTATGATCAAATTTATTTCGATACACATGTCAAGAACCACGATTACATCATCAAATCGAAATTCAACTTCACCAAGGGGCAATACGAATACCAGATGGAATCCGACACGCAAACCCCATCATCGTTCCCTCGTCACCCAATAAAGAATCAAAGCCCAACAAATCCCCAAGCAAAACACATCACATCATCTCATTTCACATCAAAACTCTCGAATCATCCCATATTTGCTTACCACTAAGCTACAAACATCGCCACCCCACCAACGCTTTCCTTTCCTTCTAAAACATGGCGGCGGCGGCGTGGTTGGTGACGGCGCTGCTGGGTTTCGAAGTAATCTGTTGCTGTGGGTCGGATCATGAGAATGGTGGGTTTGGGGTTTACAGGGGCAGAAAGGTCTTTTTGAGAGGGGTTTCATCGTCGTCGATGAATTTGGGGGTTAATGGGGTGGATTTGCCATCGTCTGTGGTGTTTCCTGTGTACGGAAATGTCTACCCTCTAGGGTAATTTACTCGATTTCATCTATTTTTGCGCTGATTTTGATTACATCGCCGTTGATCATCCCTTGGAATTTAACCAAGTTCTGTGTTTTGTTGTAGTTGATATTGGTTTGGTTTGTCACACGCATTAAACTCTTGTGCAGTACTTGTACTTGGACATAGGATTATTTGTAGCGAGAATGATTTGTTGGCTGATGAATGGAGATATTAGTCCAATGTGCAATCAGAGGTTATGTGGGGTTTTCAGTTCATCATGGCTATCGGTCATGATTTCTATCTTGACCCTAGTAAATGTTGATTTGGTATATCTTTGACGGATTGGTGCATCAAAGACGGATTCATAATTTTAGGGAACGGATTTCTTGACTCTTGTGCTTCGTTAGTTGGTTTTGTCATAAAGTTCGAATGATATCTTCTTATATGAACCTTCTTTTTCCGATCCAGTTCGCACTTTCCATCATAATGAGGCCTGTTCAAAGTTGTATTTCTCTTTAGGAGATGACATCTTTGTAGTTTTCTTGACCTGAATTTCCCATGTCACAGATGTATTTCATGCCTGGAAAATGTCTAAAATTCATTTTATTTCCTCTGCTGCAGATTCTACTATGTACTCGTCAATGTAGGCCAGCCACCGAAGCCATATTTCCTTGATCCTGATACTGGCAGTGACCTTACATGGCTTCAGTGTGATGCACCTTGTGTTAGATGCACCAAGGTAAATCCACCTTGTTTTATAGTTAATTATTGAAAAAGGTGATCAGTTTTATACTTTAAGTATAGCCACTTAGAGCATGTCGTGTTTCCTGATATTCGCCAGTGTATATAACATGGCATTAAAATTCTTCATTAGATGATTTCAATATATCCGTCAGTCCATAGTTGATCGCTTCAGAATCGTGTATACTTACCCATTGACATATCCAGGAGCATATTGGAATCTTTTTTTAAAAAAAAAATAATAAATACATGGAAGATGGATCATTATAATTGCACTAGGACAGAGATAACATGTATATCACGATTCTGTGCGGGCTCCTCATCCACTTTACAGGCCTGGGAACGACCTAGTACCCTGTAAAGACTCCCTCTGTGCTGCTTTACAACCTACAGATTATATATGCGAGAGCCCCGAGCAATGCGATTATGAAGTCGAGTATGCCGATGGTGGTTCATCATATGGGGTCCTCGTCAATGATATCATATCTCTCAACTCTACGAGTGGAGACCGGAATTCTCGTTTGGCATTCGGGTTGGTAATGCCGTTTGGTTCCCTCGATAAATTTGGAAATTTGTCCTGAGGCACGTCGTTGATTTGGAAATTTGTATCATTTGATGGCTGCCATGACATTGATTACTCTTGCTTTGCATTGGTTGTAGGTGTGGATATGATCAAATCCCTGGTCCTTCGTTCCATCCCTTAGATGGTGTCCTCGGACTCGGCAAGGGGAAAGCCAGCATTGTTTCACAACTCAATGATCAGGGCTTGACGAAAAACATCTTGGGACACTGTTTAAGTAGCCGAGGTGGAGGGTATATTTTCATAGGAGACAGCCTCTTTGATCCTTCTCACGTAACTTGGACACCTATGTCTCGTGATCACATGTAATGCGTTTGTACATACATTCCTCTGGTCCTTTGCCATGCTATCTGCATTTCTAGTTGTTTTTCGTTGCTACACTCACTCAGTTTGCTTTTCACCTTCAACAGCAACCACTATTCTCCTGGACCAGCGGAGTTGATTTTCGGAGGGAAATCCGCTGGGATAAAAAATCGGCTCGTGATTTTTGACAGCGGCAGCTCTTACACTTACTTTGCTTCTCGACCATACCAGGCGCTTATTTACTTGGTGAGGTTGCAAAACACTTACTAGAGTCTTCTGCTTCGGTCATTGAATTGGTGCTGTTAGTACAGGTCTTGGTAATTTTCCTGAATACTTTAACGACTGACAGAATTATCATCCGGGTAACCTGAGCTTTAAATGACCAGTACAGACACAACAAATATTGTGTGATGGGTACTCAAATTATCATTATAAATATATAATACAAATATGTGAATTTTTTTTTGTTGGTCTTTCATGTGTAAAGTTTCTATTGGTTTATATATGTCAAAATCTTAAGTATTAGTTTACACATGTCAACTTCTTATTGACTTATATCTGATTATTTTAAAAATCATCATTACTAAGTATATGAAGGGTTTGAGACAAATCATTAACAAACATCATTAATTTGATTTAATATCAAAAACAATTATATTGTGTCAGATCTATAGGTTAAAGGGTCATGCCACCTATACCATTCGAGAGGTAAAGGACATCACCGATGTAGATCTGGTTGGCTGTGACATGAAGTTATTGGTTTCATTCAGCTCAGGAAAGAGTTGGCAGGGAAGCCTCTGAGAAACGCAGTGGACGATGCCACACTCCCTTTATGCTGGAAAGGCAAGAAACCTTTCAAAACCATTACTGATGCAAGGAAATACTTCAAGCCCTTGGCACTGAGATTTGGGGACAAAGGAAAGGTGGCTACTCAGTTCGAGTTACCCCCGGAATCATATCTCATAATCTCAGTATGTCTCGGATTCCCTGCCCTCGATTTGCTCCGTCTTACTCTTGCTGAATCTGTAAAACGTTTATACTGATCTCGAGTGTCGAATTGTTTCTGAATTTTAGTTGCAAGGCAATGTGTGTCTGGGAATTCTGAATGGAACCGAGGTGGGATTGCAGAACTTCAACGTCATTGGAGGTGAGACGAAAACTAGTAAGAAGTGTTGTTAAACTGCTTCTAATAATGGTCCTCATCTTTTCCACGTATATCCTTGGTGCGTGTTGTATGCAGATATCTCGATGCAGGACAAGATGGTTATCTATGACAATGAGAAGCAAGTGATCGGTTGGGCACCAACAAGCTGCGAGCGTCTTCCTGAGGAAAGGCGGGCTTCCTCATGAGGACTACACTTCTTGGGCAATCATCCATGGTTGTATGATATGTCATGAGCAAAGATGCTACAAAACCAAACTAACAAAACCTGTGGAAAGAGCAAAAGAAAAAAAGCGTGCATAGCAAATATTGTTCAGAAACTCTCGAGCAAAATCTATCCTTCTCTTATAACATGAGATTGTACAACTATGTGTTGTATGGATAGAAATGCATAGTTGCAGTTTCACGAGTGTAGTTGGTGTATCCTTATATACAATGTAGATTGTAGAGCAGCTAATAAGAACATGTATATATGTAGATTGTAGAGCAGCTACTAAGAACATGTATATGCATTGTTCGCCGCCATCGTGATGATAATTCAGTTGTGCTACGCGTTACCTTGGCCACATGATCCTAATGTCCAAGGAACACTGAGCAAGTAAAATTGTTGTTGGGGGCACGTACGCCCTTGAATGACTAAACTTTGCCGACATCAACAAGATACATGTAGCTAAGTGAAGCAGGCATCCGGCATGCGGGCACCGCCTTGCCAATGGTAATCAATATTCGGCAGGTTATATTCTTACAAACTTAGAAATGTTAAAAAACTTTTATTCAATAAAGCGCATTACTAGTCTCCATTTTGTTTATTATGCAACATGCTATAACCTTATGGTAGGTGACGTGTCGTGTCGAAATGTTAGTCCAGGAGAGGGTCATAAAAGATGCATGCATCTAAAGGCGTGACAGTAAATTAACATGTTCTAGAACGCTCTCATCAAAACCAGTTCGACACTTTGACGAAATATATGTACTTGGGATACTTCGACGAAATATATGTGCTTGGGATACTTCGTTGAAGCTACAAAATTTTGGGAACCATTCGAATCACCTACTAATATCAACAGACAGAGTCAAAACTGAATTTCAGAACCATTGGCTATAGTCATCATACACCTTAATACTCGACTCCTGGGCCAGCCCAGGCCCAGGCCCAGCCCAATGCTACCATACACTAGAGCTATCTCAAGTACATGAACATGTCATCGAAGGTAGACATCTGGTCCTGGAACTGAACTTGGCCCGCAAACGGGTCATCCTCAAACGAGTCCATGAAACTGAACTGGAAATCAACGCCGTTGTCCAGCTCGCTCCATTTCTGCTGACTCTGTACCTCCTTGTCGTGGTTACACTCTGGCGAATGCACGTGCTCCGAACCCGTTCCCGACCCGTAGGGCGAATGGGTGTGACCGGAGCCGACGCTCGAGTCGGTGTGACACATAGGCACCGACTCCGACGAGTCGAAGTGTAACAAATCGTTCATTTTCGTTTTGGACTGCAATTGATGCAATGCAACTAATGCTGCTCCGTTCTGTTGAGATGTAATGATGGGTTTCTTGTCCTCTTGGAAATCGAGATCAGAGTCGATGCTCGAGTTCTTGAGGGTCTTCTGGTCGATGGAGACCTTCTCTATGCTTCCTTTCTTGTTGTAGATTCGGCATAGAACCCAATCATCTAGCTGCAATACATTATCAAAAGTGAAATATTAGGTAACGCTCCGTTACTTACAGCAGTGTTAAGGGTTGTACCAGCCATGAAAGGACAAGTTTGCCCTCTAATATTTTGAAGGGCAATTCTGTCATTTCGAACAGATCCATGAGACTTGATTGGTTTATGCTTGTAGGGGAAACTCACCCTGAGATTGGTTTTCTTGCCGGCCGATCGATCAACTCCGGCGAGGCGATACTCGTGCATGATCCAATTCGTCTTGACGCCCTTCGGCGCCTTTCCGGCATAAAACACCAAGGCCTTCTTGATCCCTAGCGTCTTCGGCTTCCCGACCGGCTTATCGGCCCCGGTCGCCTTCCAAAACCCGGTTCCAGCCGCTCTATTCGGCCGTGATCCGTTCGGGTACTTCCTGTCCCTCGGGGAGAAGAAATACCACTCTTTCTCACCGTACAACGCCATACCTGAATTACCCAATAAAAAACCATCAATTATAAATTCCAAACCCCTAAAATTGAGTTTCTTGATTGATTGTGTTGTGTAGTTGATGGGATGGATGGACTGGTTACCTGGGAGGTGCCATGGATCGAACCTGTAGAGATCGATTTCGGCGATGATGGGTACGGAGATGGGCTGAGAGGCGCACTTCTTGACGAGGTAGTGAACCACCAGCTCCTCGTCCGTCGGGTGGAATCTGAATCCTGCTGGTAACTGTAATCCTCCGCTCGTCATTCACAACTATCAAAACCCTCAGATCGATTTCACACCAGTTTTACTAACTGATCTCTTATCTGTTCCGGATGTTCTTTACACTTCTTTTGCTCTTAGATCTTCCTTTTATGCTCTTGTGTTTCTGTTGAATTCGGGCAGACGGTGAATATGAGACTCCAAGAACTGAGACGATCACACCTTATATATACAAACATATCATATGATACGAGTAATATTAAACACGTGCGGATTGCGTGAGCTCTATCCAGGAAAAAGCGGTGTGTGGGGACCACTATTTTTCAAAACCTACCCTGAAAAAGGATGGAAAACAATGCAATGCGGTGTAGGCACTGATGAAGGGGCAAAACTAGCCCAAGTGGGACGGGTTGGAACACGTGTCGACTTACCAATGAGGAGGGGACAGGTGTGGCATGGGGACCACGGGGTGCACGATTTTGTCATGGCTTACGTGAGTGTCTCTGGCTTCTAGTGTCGATGTCGGCCGGGTCAATAGTCCGGGGGATTGCCTCATCGGGGTCATTTTTCGTGTTCTCGCGGCGGTGCCTGGAGTGAACATTAACCAATAATTAGGTCATGGTGATCACAACATTTTTCAAGAGATATGTCCTGATAAAATTTAATCAAAGGAATTGAATTATCAAATTAGATATTTTTTTTGTCCCATAATTATTATATTTTAATTTGATATGTGTATCGATATAATATTTGATACGTGTGTAATAACGACCAACATATTTTTTTTAAATTTATCGTAAAATATCAATCGTTATGTAAATTACGTACTTCAATCTAATACATATTGCGAGACGATCAGACGTAATTTGATATGAAAACGATATATGTATTCATGTATATAAAATAATACAAAATATGTATATCTTACAATTATTATAGGACGAAGAGAGTAAAATTTAATGTTTGATTTTATTAGTATAATAGGTTTTTGAAAAACTATACTGTATTACTCCCTCTATATAATTAAAATTACTTTTTTCTTTTTCGATTGCACCACAAAAAATGTCCCTTTTATTGTTTGACAATTTTCTTGGAAATCGATATTACTTAAAACGTTATGCAATAATTATATTATTCATTACGTATTTTGATGTGTTGTTTTTTATTACTAAATAATATGATACGAATTATTTTGTTTCAGAATTATAATTCGTGATATATATTATGTTTGATATTTTATGATAACTTTATAAAATATATCGTTTATTCATTTTGTGAATCATTCATAATATCATCGCGTTTTATTATATATAAAAATAAAAAATATAATTTTTTTTGAGACGGATGATAGACGAAGTATTTGTATAAACAACCTTCTTAAATTACATATGAGTAATATTCCTTGCGTCCCACCACAGAAGATGAGGGAGATGCTTGTTCAAAATGAGTGGCGGGACACGTGGAGGGGTTGAACCGGACAGGTTAATTTTACTGGGGTACACGTCATGGAGCATAATGGTCCACGTCACGACCTTATTATCGGTGTGACGTGGGGCCTCGCCTGGCTCTGTTTGTGTGGTGTGTTGAACTCGGATAGTCATTATCCGGTGGAGTGAATGGTTTGCGCCTGTGCTTACCATTTTACTTTAAGTTCCTTAACTAGAATTAACTAGGTTCAACTAATGATAGACTGTAATATTGTGACGGAAGAAAACGGATACACGGAGTATTTACAATTACTTTGTCCCGCGTTGTTGTTTTTATTAATTTAATCATTTTTCTTCGACTTTATAAGAGCGCTCCAAAAAGAGAAAAGTCTATAATATTCTAGGTTATGCACAACAGAGATTATGACCGTTAGGATGTGAAATTCAGAGGATTCTCGATCTTATATTCCATTGGTATTAATCTTATGCGAAAATGCGAGCATTTCTTTATGGGGATATTCTCAAAGAGAAATCGCAAGGGATACCATTGTTGAGTTTACATCCACAAGGATGCGGTCAATAATCACGATAAGTATTGAATGGATAATCACGGGAAAAGTAAACGATGCGTCTAGATACGATTAACGGGAATCAACTCACTGGTCGAATGTCCACGTCCACACTTAATTAGATAGAGTGGGAACTTCCAGGGAATGTGAAACAAAAACATTAGAGTTCTTATCTACAGTCATTTAATATTAACTCAGGTTGACACTTTTACTTTTTTACGATGTATGTTGCAGTATTACTCGCTTCGTCTTAATATATATGCATCATTTTTTATTGGGATGTCCCAATTTACTATCAATCTTTCTATTTTTGATAAATATTTAATCTAAAAAACATCAAATCAATAATGTTATATTAGAATATATCCATTGTCTTTTTCACAACTGTTATAATAAATCTCACTATTATCATCAAATTATTGTTTTTTGCATCAAATTTTACGAAAATTTATCGTTATAAATAAATTATGATAGATAAGAGTTAATGGGGGAAGGTTCTGACCGAGAAACAGAGATTCAATGAATTAAACACCCGGAGCGAGATGCTACTAATACTGCCAGGTTATGACCACGAAGATTATATGCGATCTTTTACCGAACCCCACAATTAGCTACAGCAACATTGACATCGTGACGCACCAGATGAAATTGCTGGATAAGGATTGGTGTCATTTTCGATTCTCATTCCATCAATCCTGGCTTTGCGCTGAGCTTCCTCGGAGCCGCGCTTTGTTTTCTTGTCTGGCTGGGACCAGTACATCGTCGAACAACGGGGGCGGTCCAATATTCAAAGAGTTGGTAACCGCTCTCTTCAATATTGGAGTAATTTACTTTCGATAAATATAAATGCATTAAAATAAAGTATTTTTTTTTTGATTTTTTTATAAACTGAAATCAAGAAGAAGATATGTGGGACAAATTGTAAAACATATGATTGCATAATTGAGTGATATATAATTGAGACATTGAGTGATATGCATAATCCGTGTATGATCGATACAAGTCAATGATTTCGGTCAATCCGTCAACGGAAAAGGAATAATCAGTTTTGGGCTTCTACATCAAATGCCACGTAGGACGAAAGTGGAAAAAAGTTCTGATTACTAGTCAACTTGACCATTCCCCCTACTCAAAGGTCCTTTTCCTACTCTTATTAGAGTAATTGGAAAAATGACCTTAGGTCGTGACACATTAGTTGTAATAATAATTTCAAGAGGATTGGATGATTGACGTTAAAATGTACGAACAAATGATTTATATCTTATGAATTTTTGTTGTTGGTTGAATTTTATGCATGCATACACGCATCTCTATAAATATATAATATTATAATCATTTTTTTAATTGATTAATTGGATTTAATGGATTTCTAATGATTAATATGTGGGTTGGAGTTTTAATGACTATGGACTTTGATCTTCAAACAATTGATGTGTGATTCGATTTCCGATATTATATATATATATATGTTTAAAATAATCATATTTTTTCTATTGGGTTAGTATATTGGGACTAATAGATTATAATGATTATAAATCTCTAAAGATTAATATATAGATTCAGATTATAAAAATATTAAAAAAACACAATATACTATCTATGCATAAAAAATTATCTTTAAATTTTTAATAATATATTGATCATTTATGATTGAAAATAGTCAAAAATTAATACAGTATATGGTCCATATTGGCCCAACTCTATTTGGCCATGTTTTTCTTCGTCCTCTATATCTTTTTCCGAGCTTTATGTAGCCTAGACGCATAGATTTCATATAATCGTGCCACGAATTTTAACAAGGTCCCCGTTACTGTGGACCATACTAAATTTCAATTTTCTTTTCTTGCACTGTACGTATTTTGACATTTAGCTCTAATGACCACACAAGATGAGATTCCATCTAATGACCACACAAACTATTTTCACACAATTTTGTGTGACGTACAAACAGAAAACATAACATGTCCACTTCGCTAACTTCAACGATATAGCGATAGATTACGATGGCTAGCAATATTTGATCTGATGATTATAATAATGTGCTTATGATATCTTAGTATTTTCATCGTGCTGAGTTTCTCGAGGATGAATTGACTCATGTCAGCCTATGCCGTAACATTCTACTAATAGCTTGGTCATGTATGAGCTCCTCTATATATGCTTGTAGACCAATGTCGTATGATATAGGTATTTCTATAGTTTGTAGGTATTTCTATATTTTGTTGATAATCCTCGCTCTATTTCTGAATAGCACTTAGGGTTTCACCCATCCCGTTTGACAAAAAATAAATAAAAATTAAAAAATCTCGTTATTTGTACTCATCAATATTTGGATTTTTCCCCAAAATTGGATCAAAATGAAAAAAAAAATTCTCAAATTGGGCTTCACTCAAACTTGATTCTCAATCTGGGATAAAGAGAAGAAACGCACGACATGTCTTACAAAAAAAACGCTATGTGTCTTTGTTTGATCCGAAGACATTGTGCGTATTTTAAATTTTCCTTTTTTTCCCAAAGACATTATAAATTTTCGTTTATAATGGGAAGTGGGAAATAAGACGCGTAGTGTAGGGTGAGGAGACCGTGGAGGTAAGGAGAAGGGGAGTTGAAGGAGTTGGCATGGATAAGCATAAGTCTAAAGTCTCGCACTCAACCGACACTTTCTGTTACTGAAACTAGTTGTGACATTATTTAAGATTCAAAAAATAGGGTTAAAGTCGCACAGCGTTTTTTCCTCCGAGACACGTCTTGGGTCTCTTTTTTCTATCCCATATCAAACGCACCTGATTAAAAATTAAGTTTGTGTGAAACCCAATATGAGAATTTTTTTTCTTTTCGGCCCAATTTTGGGAAAAAGCCCTCAATATTTTCTACGTACTTTCATGTTGGGCCGCAGCTTCCTGGAAGGTTCCTCGCTACCCGTACAGCCACAGAACCATGGATTTGGGTTCATTTTGCCTTTCCGTTATCACCACGCACTCCCTATGGATCATATTATGTGGACATCGGTCCATGTTCGTTCATAATCTTCCATATATATAGTCAAATTGTGCGTTTTTCTTATAAGATTTAAAAGGATAAGGGGATTCAAGACACGTGAAGGAAAATAACGGCTCATACTTAGATGCATGGGCCTTGGATTGACTCGTTGGGCCCACTTGCACTTGTTGAGATGTCTCGGTCCAATAATCACATGTTCCGAATATGGGTAATGGGTGACTCATTTGATGAACCGATCTGCTAAGTCCGGCTATCACTACAATGGCCCATTACAAGGCCCATATAAAAAAAACATTAAAATTCTGGTAAACCAATAGATACAATTTTTTGAAAGGGAAAAGAATTTATAATTAATCATATATAAAATTATATATGACTGAATCAACGAATGTGGACGTCAATAATGGAGATCAATGTGTGGTTAGCTAGCAATAGCACACAACTATGTATTGTTATTTAGCTTTGTCGTCCGCTATATGACAGTGTGTGTACACTAACAGAGGTCCGAAAATGTGTTTTTGTTCCCACTATCTCAAGATCTTGGCTCTGTCACGGTAACTTCAATTTTCAAGTATCTTTATCATCAAATTATACTTCCTCCGTTCCATAAAAAATACAACACATATATATTTTATATTATTCTGTATGTATAAATACAAATCTTATTTTCATATCAAAATATGTCTGATTATCCCGCGATATGTATTAGATTAAAGTACGTAATTTACATAACCATTAATATTTCACAATAAATTTATAAAAAATTATATTTGATCGTCATTATACTTGTGCTAAATTTTATTTAACACATATACCGATCAATTTTTTTTCTTTTTCGTGGGACGTCGGGTACGTAACCTGCCCCATGTGTTCTCAACTACGTGTCCATCAACACTGGGCTGGGCTTGGACATGATGGCCCAAGCGAAGTGGGCTTACGAGATACCACCACCATGTCATCATATCGAATGGGCCAGGACCAGGGTCACCCACGCACCCCATTGCAAAGAGTTTCAAGTCCATAACGTTGTGACCAAGCTGTGGTGCCATCCAATATAGGTGGAGATTGGAATCGACACTTTAACATCAACTTGTAATTCAACTGGGGGAAAAACTTCAAATTAGTGATACATGACATTTGCCGTTTTCTAGGACATCAAAGATTTGATGATGTTCTTGAGTCCTAGTTTCCAAATATATGTGACTACAGAAGCGTCGAGGCACAAAGGGAAAGAATCATACGGAAACGAAACGCGACAAAATGTGCATATCTCACATTAATCATATAGGTTGATCTGCCAATTACCACAAACCACAAACCAAAAGCACGAAGTATCCATCAAGATGAAGTGTACAGTGTTGGCGGCGTAGCGATTTTGGGGTGGCTGTGGGGGACAGTCGTCTTGCTGGAATTGAACAGGAAGGGCTGATAATCACATGGTGACTGCTCAAGTGTTTTGGTTCGAGGGTAACAAACAGGAGTTCTTCAATAACAATGCAAGAAAAAGTGTGGATGATTTGGGATATGCAAGAACGTGGTGGCATTTATGGGATGTTGGCGGCATCGGCATTTGTCTGGCAAAGTTGCTGTGTGGAAACATGGGGAGCTGTACCTATAGACATCACGTAATGGGGAGATGAGTTTTTGTACCAGCTCCCTTGGTTTAGACAGCTTGGTCGAACCTTACGTGTGAATTGCAATAGATTGTTGAAATTCAGAGATTGCAGCATCTGCAATATGCTGGGAAAAAGGTTTTCAATAGAAAAATCAAGCATAACAGGGTAGGGTTATTCAAATATATATATGAACATCTTCCTTGATTCGAAGGATTTAAAATATATTATAACATTACCAGTTTTAAGATTCAGTCAAGACTTATCTCAAAACACTACTACCCGTGGTATTTGGTTTGATATTGCTATGGTACATGAGTCATGATAATATTATACTGTCACGTGAAACACCAAATGACCAGTACATCCCCAATTACGTGGATTTATATTTTACGGCAAGCCCTGGACAACAAGAGATCACAGCTGGCGAAGGTTTGTCGTTTTGGCGCCTCTTTTCCCCACTCTCTTTTCAACATTCTGTCTCTACACTCACTCTTCCTCAGAAAAAGTCGAAAGCGACGTACAACAGACGCACATTTCTCCTCTCTCTCCTTCACTCTTTCTTCAACCATTAATAAATAAATGCCGCTCCACTTCTCACCTCAATGCTTCAATTTTCATTCACTATTATTCTCTCGGCGTCGCCGCAATGGCGTCGGCGGCGATGCTGGTTATGTTTCTGTTCGTGGTATCGGAGGCGATGGCGGTGAATGTGACGTATGATCAACGGTCGCTGATGTTCGACGGCGAGAGGAAGCTTCTCATCTCAACTTCGATTCATTATCCTCGCAGCGTCCCCGCGGTGAGTCTAGTCTTTCTAGTTCGAGTTTAATGTTATTGTTAGGGTTCATGCTTTGTGATACTAAGTTCAATCGTGAAGTTGAGATTAATGTTAGGGTTCATGTGTCTCTGTGTGAGAATGTGAGTGGTTGCTGATGTGTGGATTTGTGTATTGGTGTGTGGATATTTGAGTGACGGAAACAGATGTGGCCGGGGCTGGTGAAGTTGGCCAAGGAAGGTGGCGCCGATGTGATCGAATCGTACGTGTTCTGGAATGGTCATGAGTTGTCTCCTGATAATGTGAGTGAATTTTCTCTATCCAATCGAAATTGTCAGTGACTGAGAAGGTGATCTGCTTTTGTTGTTGGTTGGGTTTGTGTTTTCTTGGTTCTGATTGGGTTTTGATGGGTCAATGTGGGACTCAGTATTATTTCGAGGATCGATATGATCTCGTGAAGTTCGTCAAGATTGTACAGCAGGCTGGTATGTACATGATACTCAGGATCGGCCCCTTCGTCGCAGCAGAGTGGAATTTCGGGTATGCTGCCGATGGTTTCGTGTGTCTTGATGCATAGCAAAACTAGTAATTGCATTTATGAGTTGGTTATCTTCGGATTTTAATTCTTACGATTGTGTTCTGTTTTGCTTTGCAGAGGAGTACCTGTTTGGCTACACTATGTGCCAGGATGTGTTTTCAGGACGGAAAATGAGCCATTCATGGTATGAACTTGTGGTTTTAGTGCCTTGTGCTGCTGCGGTCTTCGTAGTGTATCTTGGAGAGTGTTGAACTAAGTTTGCTTCCTCATCCTTCACAGAAATTAGTGGAGTTTGGAGGAGGCATTTTCACGCTATCACATTTTCTTTCTACTGAGTGATTGTGCTGGTATCTGCAGTATTACATGAAGAAGTTTACAACGTATATAGTCAACCTGATGAAGCAGGAGAAGCTCTTCGCTCTTCAAGGGGGCCCAATTATCTTGGCGCAGGTATGCGCTTTTGATATAGGGCTTGACCATCGGTTTTAAGTTTGCTGGCCTCCTTTACGTTCTGTTTCATACTGGGATATCTAACCGAAATGCGATTCACAAATCATAGGGCTTCAGGATGTTGTCTCGACTGTCGAGCGTTCTTACATTGTGGCTGGTTATCAGATGATCATAATAGAAAACTTCTTTTCGTTCACAGATAGAGAATGAATACGGATTTTATGAACAAGCTTATGGCGAAGGAGGGAAAGCATATGCCTTGTGGGCAGCTCAAATGGCTCTTTCTCAGAATATCGGTGTGCCTTGGATAATGTGCCAACAGTATGAT
>JAOVYX010019681.1:0-18124 GCA_035668315.1 Drosera spatulata | reverse complement strand
AGTCCTTTGATGAATTGAATGCAAATTCTTTCGGACGGTGAAAGACATTAAAGTCAATAGAACTTCCCAAAATGAAGGAAAAAGGGAAAAGGGAAAAAAAGGGAGGGTAATCTTGTTTCTTTTCTGTGCTTTACGCCCATGGATATATGGATTACGGTCTTGGTTAACGGCCTCGTGATATTAATAATATTTTTTCATTCTCAATTTTATATGAAGCTGCCATTTGTCCTTGCATCTTCAGTATGTTACCTAAATGATTCTTGCAAAGCATTTAAATGATCCGACAATGAAAGGGAAGGCGTAGAGCTTGAGAAACACCAAGCCCTTGGATGGATGAAAACCATGCGTGACCAGTTAGAGAAACCATCAGATATATAGTTCTTCCCCCTTACAAAACAAAGTGGACAGTGTAGTGTCAAAAGACATAGGCCACTTATAGCCCCTTTGTTTCAGCACATGGTTTAGGCATTCAGCTGCTGTTTGCAGCAGTAAGTTAGCGTGTCTACTGTATTGGTAGTCTGGCTAAGGAGGAGCGGCTTCACAAAACATGTTTGTTATCCCAGCGTTGTACGATCCTATTCTCGTTATGTGATTCATTCCACTGAAGGTGTTTGTTGGAGTAGATTATGTTGAATAAATGCTACCATTTTGCTAATATTGCGTTCTAATTTGTTACATGTGTTTCCTGAATTTCCACTACCATTATAGGTGGCTCTATACAACTTCTTGATTTCAACATGTGGCAAGTGTAAGATGTCAGAAACTGCTGTTCATGTATGTTACTCCCTCATGTCAGCACTATCTTTGTGTTTCTCTTTAAATATAATAAATACTGCAGGCATGAGACTAATGTGCTTCTAACATCAATTCTTTGTTCTCTGTGTTGAAGATATTCGAGGAAATGAAGCAAAATGAAGTGAAACCTACTGGCCAAACATACATTTGCCTACTCAATGCTTTTGCAGCAACGGGTCGATTGGATCAAGTGTATGAGATATGAACTCTCTTCAGCTTGAAGTAGATCCAGCAGTAGTATCTGATTCATTAGCACCTGATTTCATAGCATCTGCATCTTTGAGATGGACTGGAATATCTTTGTTATCTTTTGGGTGGATTTTTCCTTGGATATATCGGTTTCTGACTTTCAAAACTTGGAATGAAATCTGTTGCTGCTCGATGTGCTACTTTTCTTTTGCATAAATGAGGCATTGGCAAGTGCTGGTGCTCATTTTTTTGTTTTATCTTACTCAAACTGAGTGTTCTATTCTTAATCTCTTACTTTCCTGTGTACAGATATGCAATTGTTCGTGATATGACTGCTGCTGGTCTTGGCTTAAATAAGTACTGCTATGCAGGTCTTATTACTGCACATAGGAACAAGACACCCCTACTAGATGACACAACTGGAAAAGTATATTTCTATTATTCCTATTCTTTCTATTATTTTTTCTCATCTGTATCCTGGTGGTTTAGTGGCCTTTGACGCTGTTTTTCCCACACAAAAGATTATGGAGCTGGTTGAGCAGTCGAAAGGATGGTCATCTGTTCAAGCACCAGGTGCGGTGGCCGAAAATGTGATGGCAGGTGTTTCCGAGGAAGAACTCTATAACATACCTACTGCTCCCTATCTGTATAGACGAGGTGGCTTTGTGACCAGAGCACTCACTGTCTATCATGTTGCATTTCATGCATTGGCTGATCTTCAGAATGTCGAGGTACATCCTTTACCTAATCACTCTGAGCTTCCATTACTTGTAAAATCATCTAATTGGTTTGCTTATATTTACAAGTAACCAAAGGACTTGAACAGGCGAGCTTTATAAAAGATAGAGAAATGAACCAAAGAATCTTTCTTAAGCCATTATGTTTTTTAATATTATCGGGCTTGCAGTGTGATAGAGAAATGTATGTTTCCAAAATTTCCTAACTACTGGTGATGTGGAGGAATTGAAGGTATATTTGGCAGTAGAACTTGAGCGTAATACATTACAGCAAAATTTGAAAGATTTTAATATTCAACTTGAACCTGCTCGTTTGACTGAACTGGCTATCAAATTGGTTGCCCTATGGGGCTGCTTGATCAGTACTAATTTGGATAAGCTCCTGAAGCATTTTTCTCCATGGGAGGATTACGTATCAGCATTATCCTCTAGGCCACAATCTCTGAAGCTACTTACCTTCACGTTTTCCTTACAACAATGGGTTTGTTTATTAGCTGTAAGCTGTCAATCGTTAAGCCCACGAAGTTGGTATTTTGGCGTGGGCCTGTGTCAGGGGAAAGAATTATGCACTCAAAAATATATAGAGCACAGTATGATATTATCTTATGTAATTTTGACTGAAAGTAAAACTAGAAATTCTAATTTTTGATTATGTAATCAAGAATTCGTTTTAAGTTTTAAACCTACAAGACATGCATAGAAGTGCATCATATGTAATAAGCTTAAAAGACTGATTTGTAGGTTTAAATAGCTTGAACTCTCTGCTGACATTCTCTCAACCAAAGGGAGAAATGTGTTGTTTTGGACGTTTTTCCAAAATTCCTGTACTTCGTGTGTCAGATAAAACCTACCCGGTTAACCCGGTTACTTGATTATTAATTACGGTCAAGCAAGACTTTTCGTTGACTGGGGAGTGAAAAGAAACAGTTTGGGCGCACTATCACTAGTCAATGGTTGAATGTTAGTCTCACTGTGAAATCTGTGATAGATGTGTGGAGCCTGAACTACAAGTTCTGTATAACAAATTAAGAATTCGTGTGTATCTTTTCTAGGAATGCAAATAAGTAAGCAATTGCAGATTTTAACATTTTCTAGTTATCTCTCTCATTTCTATGATTCCGCTTTCAGAGGTGCAAGGGTGATTTTCTTGAGCTTTGGATTGAGCCGGAAATTACAAGCTTCTTTTTCCCATCCTTTTGGTTTCCCATCCCATATATTGCATCGCATTTTTATATTAGGAAGTTATCCTAGGCCAGGTCTCTTCTTATGTTCAACCCCTTGGGCTGGACTGCAGATCTTTAGGAATTGGAAACCTAATGTCACGTATTTTAAATTATGACAGCTTGATTGCAAATCTAATGCATCAGCTCTTGTCTTTGTCATTAAAATCATGTTGTATCTGTCATGGGCACTGATATCGGCATTGATATCTCCTTGGGTAAGGCGGAGAAGAAATTATTTGATTTGAGGCTAGGATGAGTGCCATTGCTCAGTCTTTTGGCCAAGTACTGTGAAGTAATCTACTGGGTACTTTCAAGTTGCAAATTTCTCATGTACAAACATAACTTTGCATGTTCATCATTAACAATATTTCAAAATTTATGATAGAACACTAAGCATAACCTTTGTATTTAGTTTTTTTTATTTATTTTTGGTAGGGCGAGTAAAATGATATTTGTATCTTAATTATCTCTCTCATGCGAAAGTTCTCATAGGCTTGAAGCATGGAAAATAAGCTAGCCCTAAAGCGCGGTGAGTGTAGCTGTTTATGGGAATGAGCGGGTAGGAGGAATCCTAGGGTTCCGGTGACGATTGCTACTTTTCAGCCCCCTCTACTGCTTGATGGGTTGCGGTCGGGGTCGTCCTAGAAAAGTAGAAATGGTGAGTTTAGCTATTCAGATGGAAGACGAGGAGGTGATGGTGCCTCCGCGGTTGTCATGGGCTGATGCTGTAGATGAAGTGCAAATGAAAGGGACTTCGAAAGGGGGAGTAGAGGAGGATGAAGGTCAGCGGCCGTTGTCCTATGCTCAGGTTGGGGAGCGGTTGAAAATCCAGTTAAGGGTAATCGTGATGCTAGCCATGGTTTTCAGTTGTCGTATTTTAGCTGAAAGGATGAGGACATTGAGATTACTTTGGAGGATGTGGATGAACCCAGATGATATTGGAGTGTTTCCTTGATTGGATATGTTGTAGGTGAACGGGTACCATTCTCGGTGATGGAGAATTTCATGGAGAGGAATTGGGGTTGCCAGGCCGCGTATTTATCTCCATGACAAGGGCTTTTTTGTATTCCGTTTTGCTAATTCTAATGACCGTAGCCGTACTTTGAATGAAAGCTGATTTTTGAGGGGTTAACCTCTTGTATTGAGAGAATGGACACCACATTTTGAGTTTGATCTTGCCTCCCTGGAGCGTATATCTGTCTGGATTCATCTGATGGGTTTGGATCTAGGTTATTGGGGTCAAAGAGCAATTGACAAAATTACTGGTAAGATAGGGCATCCTATTCGTACTGATTTGTTCACAGCTGAATGGGAACAAATTTCCTATGCTCAAGTCCTTGTTGATGTGGATATCAAGCAAGAGGTGATCCATGAGTTTGAGTTCAGGGGACTGATGGTGAGAAGGTTAATCAGAAAGTTAGATATGAGTGGTTGCCTAAGAGATGTTGCAAATGTCAGAAATGGGGCCATGATGAGTTGAAATGTGATGTTCATCCAGTGCGAAAGAAGGCCTGGGTTGTCTAAGTCCAGCAGAAAGAGGTCCCTCAGTCTATAGCCATTCCTGGAAAGGAAAATGCAGAAAGGGAAACTGAGGAAAATGCAGAAGCTATCCGCACTCCGGTATCTGTGGAAACTAAGGAGTGGTCAGTTGTTCAGAAGGGGAAGAAGACTGCTAGTAGGGTGTATAAAAGCCTAGATATGAAGATCAAATGTGATGTGGATCCTGTGCTAGCCTCGAACTTTAGTGCACTCATTATTTATGATCAGGAAGAGAGGATTGCTAATTTAGGAGCTAATCACTTGATATGATTGGAGTTTGGAACATTAGAAGCTTAAATAAGCCAAAGAAGCGTAAGGCAATAAGGCTATTTTTAGTCAAGTACAAGATATCCTTATTTGGTTGCCTTGAGACTCGAGTAAAACAATCTAAAAGTTTAGTTATTAAGAAATCTTACTTTAGCCAATAGGATGGGCTGGAAAACTATACCTGTGCTGCAAATGGGAGAATCTACCAATGGACTGCGCATCCTGAATTTTTTATCACAGTTCTTGGTGTGTGGCAGAGAAGTATGGAAGGTTGCCCCATGTATAGGATCACCTCGAAGCTAAAGCTATTAAAATCAGAATTGAGGTCTTTTCATAGACTCTCAGCTAGTAATATTACTGTGAGGGTGGATGAGGCCATTCAGCAGTTGGACAATGTACAAAAAGGAATGTCTTATGGTTCTGATGATGAGGGAAGGAGGAACATTTGGTCCATTGGACAATAAAATGGTCCTACTATCATCAATTCGAATATTTGGTAGAAGTGGTTCATTGACGTGGTATCAGAGTAGAATCCTACAACTCCCAGTTATTGTGTTTGTGGTGTTGTGTGACACTTTATTTGTGTTGAGTCAGTGCATTGTCCACGCAAAGCCCAAGTGAGCTTTCGCGTGAGGAGGAACGTTGAGATACAAATAATAGCCTACTATTATTAGTTTGGATTTTCGATAGAACTGGTTCGTTGACATATTGGTTTTCTTGTGGCTCTTCATCTTAGCTGGACTTAATGGTCAATTCATCTTAGCTGGACTTCAAAAGCATAGGAATTCTGAGTACCCTATACCTTGTGATCACGAAATGAGGTGTAACCTTAGATATTGAGGCAGAGTGACTACAATGGTACGTAGATTTTTTGTTTATTTAGTTATTTTTATTTTTCTTTTGAATTGGCTCCACTAACAATATTCAATGTATTTTATGCAATTATATGTCCTAGTACAAGATGAAAGAATCTAGATTTTAGCTAATATTCATTTAGCAGAATTCATGCTTATTCTACTTTGAGATGTATTTTGTTCAACCTAGAAGACCTATTTAGCTTTAAACTAAGGACTTAACATTTGCTCTTTGTCTTTTATTCACTAGCTAGTGTATTATGCCGTGGATCATGCTTTTCTGTGACATGAATTCATTAAGTTCCTGATGTCAATCAATTGAAGCGATGTGATCTTCCTAGTTGCACTCCTTAACTTCTAATGGCCTGTGAACTTAATAGGCTATTGAAACACTCCTCCAGATGCTGGTGAAGGAAAATAAAGCCCAAGATGTCTTTATCACGATACAGATAATGAGGTAAAACTTGTTTACATCACAATGGATTTTGAAATGCTAGATAGCCTTACTCCTTTGATGCTTTCACTTGACAGCATTAAAGCATTTGATTCTTAGATCTGTCTCTTCCTTTGAAATTGGCATTTCTATATAGTATAAAATGTGTCAGGCTTCAATTTGTTTGTTATGTGCCTCACTTAAGTTTTTGCTACTCAAACTGCAAGTCCTGGTTAGATTCTACCGACTTTATCATGTCTAATTGCCTTCTAATGCCCACTAAGATGGGTAAAATTATACCTTGAGAAAAAGGGAAGGGAAAAATACTAAATAAAAAATAAAAATTTTAAAAAGGATAAGGAATTGTCGGTTGGTGGTTCCTTATTTACTGTGTAGATGAGGAGTCATTCATACTGGACCAGAAAGACGACCTGAACATAGAATAAAGTAGTCCACCTGATCTTTGTTTTTCAAAATTGTGGAGGGTAAAGAATGTTGTGTTGCTGGCTCAAACCAACACCTCATAACAGTTAACACGTGTAAAATGGTTAACACAGTTAACACAGTCCATAACTTCTAAGCATACATTAAACCTTCATTTGGACAAAAAACTACGATGCAATCTTGGTTGTAGTCAACTTGTTGATTTAGTTAGTCATTGTCAAAGACTGGGGACCTTTGTTCAAGCAGGACTAGTGAAGGTAAGTAAGGTTAAGGAATCAGGAATGTAGTGGGATGTAAACGACAGAGGGTATTTTTTCTTATTTATGAGTACCTTGCTGTTGCTCTGATTTCTAAAACATTAATTTCGTCCTATCTTGCTGACCATATCTTGTCCTGATTTCTAAGGTAGTATGCAAGCTGGCCGTACATTGGAAGGGTCCTAATTGGACATGGTAATTGTATAAATCATTCAACAAACGGAAGAGAGCTTTTAGAAGACATTTTTAATTTAGAAGATATCCTCATAAATAATGAATACTCCTTCTGTCTCAAAATATAAACAAACACTTGCATAATTGGGTTGTCCCAAAATATAGGAAACATTCTTTTTTTGACAAAGCTTTTATTATAAAAATATCAAAAAAATCGCTATCTGCTACGGTAAACCACTAACTTCTCTCTGTTGCCACAAATAAACCACACTATAACTAAAAAACTTCTTTCTTCATCGAATTCAATAAAAATTTAACACACAAAAATCCATGCGCCGAGTTTCGGGACGGACGGAGGGAGTATGACACTATATACCAGATCACCATATGGGATGAGATTCAACTCATTTTGTTACTTATTACTATCACTACAAACTTAAGATATCTCGCTCATGCCACTGGCAACACCACGAGCACACAAACACATGAACACACAATACCTCACCCACACTACCGCTAGTAAACACCACAAGCCTAAATTCATGACCAGTTTTGCGTGTGTTCGAAGCCATCATAATATCACCAGAAGCAATCCACCTAAAAGGCTGTAGAAAAACGCCCGAACCACATAAAAAAACATCAGAAAAGCACTTGTATGAACACACTATATGTATTTTAACTGATGACTAGCAGTGCGTGACGACGCATAGATGTCCACACTTGATGCGATTTTGATGGATTGGGTGTCTGGATGAGATCTACCCTTCTGTGAGTTCAATTTACGGAGATTGTGACTTCATTCAAGAGATCCACATTGTCGTGTGCTAGCTCTTTAAACAACTTTTGTGGTTTGAATGCTGGGCACTCCACCAGATCTTAGCGAGACCGGAATGGTCGATGATGAGCGGCTAATTTGTGTTTTTTTTGTTTTTATGGTGGGGGGTTAGAACAAAAGTTGGGGTGTTTCGTTGTGCTATTTTTAAATAGGCACAAGCGAAGATACCCCGATAATCCCATTTAGTACAAGGTCTAGTGAAGACGAGATATCCATGGTCTTATTCCTGTTGTGTAATTGTGCAAAGAGAGAGATTACTTTCTTATGCTCTCATGGACTCGAACCCCGTCCACATTGGGCTGCTTACCACTGACCGATCCTGAAATACTAGATGGAGAGACTCACTTCTTATGATAGTAGTGACAAATCTATGGACTCAAAGCAGTTAGCATCATTGACGCTGAACATACGAGCTCAAATTGATTACCCTAGTTATCAACTACAACAAGTATAATAGCTTAAGACAATCTGGAACTTTGATAGGTGTTGGTATCGCTTCTGACCTTCAGAAAATTCAGATGTCTCCCCTCTTTTCAGGACAAATATCTTTTTTTACCCAAGGCTCGGTCAAAATTCCCTTGGTGCGTCTACCAATTTTTAAAGATTATGGGGGTCATCCATCAATAACCTTAAGTCCAAATTGGGTTTATGCTCTTTTCCCTTTAATTAGAACCTGGAGTTCCACTATGTGCTTGCACTCTTTCTTTACCAATGAGAATCATTTCGTTGTATTCAAATCCTATTTCCTTAACTATAAGCATGCTGAAATGATTATTTGTGTAGGATTTAGACGAAATATATCCTATTCTAGCGATTCCGGTTCTTAGCTAAAATTTATCTTCTTATTTGTTGTTTATTTCATTTTGGTTGTTAGCTAAGCTTCGATCAGCATGCTGAGTTAGTGTTTTGGTTTGGATCACTTTCTTTGTGCGATAAGTGCTCTTATTTATGCAGGTGCTACTTAAACGCAGGCATGCTTGATCGTGGTCTCAAAGTTTTCCAGGATTACATGAGTGCATCAAAGCCACCAATGATTGAACTCTATGTGGTAGGTATCATCTGCCGTTTTCTTTCAATTCAAGTGCCGAAGCTGAATACCAATCTTATGGTTTCTAGTCAGACATCTATTGGTTGATTTACTTCCTATCGAGTGTCCGACTTCTATTAATTGGTTGGGTTACCCATACTTCCTGAGAACAAATATCGGTCTTATTTATATCCATTAACTGTAAAACTGGTTGCACATTCTAGAATTCAGTGCGTGAATACTGAATACTCCTACATTCTGGAAGAAAATAGCAACTGCCTGTTTATCTCTGCTTCTAATGACGTATATGCTCAAGACTCAATAGGTCTAGTGTTCTAGTGAATATGTTACTTTGTATTTATGCATGTGCATGGTGGGAATGATGTTTTGGGGCATTGATTAGAATGGTGGGTTTGCTGTTGTTTTTGAACTACTCTTCTTTGGAAAAGATTCTAGCAGGAAAGCACCTGTCATATTGAGGCGTTGTCGAATTGGCTCTTTGCTGGATGTTGGCTAATGTAGTGTTTTGCAAATAGAGATGTTATGTAAATAGGGAAAAATATGCTGGAGAGTTTGGACCACAAGTTGCAAAGGTGTCTATTAGGTACTTTCAATGGTCTAATTTAGGACCTTCAGTTGGAAATAGTGAATTTTGGAGGCGAGAGTGGACTGATAGGAATCAGCTTGTGGTAAGATCCTCTATGATGTTCAACGACAAAGGAAATATCGTGTTTCACCTGAGTAGACTTGTTTAGAAGATAACTGTGCAGTACATGATATACAATCCTTGCTATTTTCTGAGGACTTAGGATCTCTTAGTGTCGCGTCCCGAATCTCCATTAGGCGTGATGGCACGTGAATTATATTATTATAACCCATAATCCATGTAAGTCTATTATTCCAAATCAAATACGATCAAATTTAATACACAATTAATGTCGCAAAGCTATTTCAATACAGTCGGTGGAGTCAACCATGTACATAAATCAAAACCTCATTAAAATTTCCTATAATCTCAAGAGCTTTCCTATAATCTAAAAAATTATGGGTATTTCTGGGTTCATGTCCACTGCCTTACGCGACATGCCTTAAAATCAAAAAAAAACCTGGATGTACCAAATGGTACAAAAAAGAAATATTAAACCATTAATTCCTAAGTCATTGTTTAGACACGAATCAATTAACCTCCATATAAAATCATCAATAAAGATATTCCAATCAAACAAACGATCAGATCCATATTATGGGTATCTATTAATATTATCAATAAAGTCGATAATTTCAACAAAGGATCAGGAAATAAAACGACGAGAATCAATTATATCAAAGAGCCAAAGTAAGGATTAAACGATGAGAATAGGGATGTGAGACCGGTCGAAAATAGTAGGAAGGCATGACACTCGCATACCAAATCATACCGAAGAGATGTTAATAGTCCCAACAATTCCATTACATTTTTTCCTTCCATTGAATCAATCTCTCCAAAATTTGGACTTTGCTCTTGTTGTTGTCTCCTGCGACCTCCTTCCCTGTTCCTCTTTTTTTTTTTTTTTTTTTTCCATGCGTTTTGATCAACTTAACATATTTATACTAGGACACACACACACACATGCTTTTTAATAGCCTTGGCCGACAACTTCCAAATCCATTTTTTTTCTATTTTTTTTATTGAAAAACTTCAGCATGATTGAGCGTGGCCATCTACTTATTTCACACAACCAACTATCCTATTTTTGTATTTTCTATTCTTATCCACAAGATCTAACAAGGTATCCTTTTCATATATAAACTAGATTAGACCTTACAATAATATGGTACACATTAATTCACCACCAATTCATCATCAATGTAATTAATATAAAAACTTAGATATCATACTTATCAAAAATTACGGGTCATTACATTCTTCCCCCCTTGAAGAAATTTCATCCCCCGAAATTTATTGTATTAGCCACCGTTGCAAAAATGGTCTTGAATTACTATCTTGATTATTCTTACAACCCGAATTCATGTATAATCAAACTTTTAACATAGCAATCATTGGCTGAGAATGAAGCTACTCAAAAAGTTCATAAATACTTGGTTGTTCTATAAATCCTAGCTTAACCAGTATCATGCCATGCTCACTATATTTTTCTCTTCTACATCGAGTAAGAGATAATAGCTCATACATAGTAAACCAAACAAACCTAAACCGTAATGCAGCTCAAATCATAATAAATGGCAGCAACCAATATTATATCTTACAACCACATCTTTACTTACTACAGAATAAGATCTGACATATAGGGCTTGAGATCAATTTAAGTGGTATCATGACAAACTGTACTACTATAAGATCTAATTCTGTGTCATGATGAAAGGGGCGGTCATGATACTGATCACAATGGCAGCGAGCACAAGGTACAAAACCATTATAAGCAGCACAATAAGCAAGAATGTTTTTACTTGTTTGATCATCAGATGCATTGGGTTTTTTTTTTCTTTTTCCTTGATGAAATAAAAGATGAATAAACTCTGAACCATGAGAGAGTTTGATGGAATTTCACTAATTATTTATACTAGATAGAAAATTAAAAAAAATTAAAGATAAAATCTAAACAAAATCTAAGTTTTCAAGTCTTATTAAAAGCTTTGGATTGTGAAGCGACCCTATTGTCATGCGTGGGTAACTTTTTCAAACGAAAACAAATGAGATCTAGATTCAATAACCCAATCTTAAATATAATATGAAATCCCAAGGATTCATAGCTCATTTCTTAAACAAGAACAATTATTGACCGAGAATCAATTAACTTACAAACTGCTTGCATACTTGATCTTTTCCTCATATCTCATGTTAATCATATTTTCCTCTAAACTGATAAAGATAAGCATAAGGCATGATACATGCTAAACCAAACTGCTTAATCTTGTGTCAACTCAAACATAAGAACATTGACCTTTAAACATCAAAACCTCAGCCGTTTCGTCTCAAAGACCACAAGTGAACTTAACCCAGCTACAAATTTAGACCTTATAAAGTCAAACAACTTAAGCAAATCAAACCATAGTAAATCCTTAGCTTTATCAATCTTTCATGCTTCTACATTGACATGAAAAACTAACCTCAATAAATTTACTGCCTGAGCTAATACAAATAAGCCACTCGTATATGCTCAAGATAGCTCCCTCATATCTTCAAACATCAAGAGAAGGCAACCTCAGCTCTAGCACACAAGTTTCCATGTTAAACCATTATGAAGTGAATAAAGTCCATGTGCTAGGCAATAGTCAAAGCTAGCTACTAATTCCACAAAATTACTTAATCATGTTGGTCTGTCCTTAGTAGAAGCCCATCAAAGTACTCTTTATTCGATCAACACTTGAATACATGAAACACTGTTCCAAAATTATACGGATCTCAAAATTATTTTATCTTAATTCCTCAAATAGCTAGAATGATCAATTTCGTGTGACCCAATCAACTCCCGTTCTGATACCATTCTTTCACGCCCTGAACCTCCATTAGGTGTGATGGCACGTGAATTATATTATTACAACTCATAATCCACGTTAGCCTCTATAAATCCAAATCAAATACGATCAAACTTAATATACATTTAATATCGCACAGTTATTTCAATACAGTTGGAGTCAACCATGTACATAAATCAGAATCTCATTAAAATTTTCTATAATCTCAAGAGCTTCCAATGCATATTTGATCGTCGTTAATTTATCACATGTTTAACCTAAAATAGAGATCAAGAAAAACAAAGACAAAAACAAAGTACAAGTGAGCGTAAGCCTAACTATGACAACCATGTCTGAGAGGGCCAAAGAAAGCTTATGTTAAAATGAAATAAGATTCACAAGTCAACTTTGTCACGACGAGTCAAAGAAATAGTATATGGAGGATACCAAAAAGAAACAAAACAAAACGTATCGAATTCGCAGTTTGAACGAGTGACCAAATATTGATATTAATTTTCATACTGGCTCATCTCGAAGGCCTTTTGCTAAAAATCATGGGTATTTCTTGGGTTCATGTCCACTACCTTGTGCGACATGTCCAAAAATCATAAAACCTGGTTGTAGCAAACGCTACAAAAAAATTATATATTAAACCATCAATTCCAATAGTTATCAAGGTGTCGAGTCGACAAGGCGAGCCGAGGGATCTTAGGACGCTTAGGCGATTAGGCGCCCGCCTAGTCATCAATAAGGCGACAAGTCGATCATATACCTTATATATACATATTCTTGTATATGTGCACACATATATTAAATAACTTATATTTAATCACTCCATTTGAAAACATAATTTCAAATAACATCAACATGAATCATACAAGGCGGCAAGGTAGTTAGCAAATAGCAACACATAAAATAGCAACAGTCTATGGGTTTTGCATAATAACAACTCATTGAAAGGTTTCAAAGCAAAAACTAAGATTTCTTATGATGTTTTGTCTTTTACGGGTTTCGAGAGAATTGCAAATATCCACTTTCTCATCTTGTTTTATTACTCCTTCGTCCCACATTAATTGTAACCTATTAACCATGCAAGCGGATTATGAAGCGCGTTTTGTTTGTGTGTAAGAGGTAGCTAGCTGGCTATTACAACCACCGATTGCGAGTATAAAAAGACTTGCTGACAAAAACCTTAAACCATTGTACCATACTCTATCTCACTTACTAACATAAACTCGCTGAGTGTACAGAATCTCCATTAACGGTATGTTGTTAGTGGCTTTTTTGTACCCTCAGTTAGGTTCTGGTTGTTTGTAACATATCATCTTTCCATTAATGAAACATGGTTTCCTAGTATGAATTATTCATTTTGATTGCTTAAACTTAAAATCCATGATCAATTGGTTTCTTATTTCAGGGAAAGTTTTTTCGATGTTACGACAAATATTGTATCAAAATTATGACATATGTGTATTATTAATTTGTTGATATGTTGATTTTTCTTTGGGGTTGTGAGGGTTGATTTTACTGCAACCAACATGCTACAGTAGTTTACTATTGGTGTGCAGTAGTTTATATTGGATGTACTGTAGTTTGATAAGCAAAGTCTTAGAAAATTATTGCACACAATTATTAAATTACGTACACCAAGCACAATCTGTTCTATACTGCAGGTTGCTTGGCTACAGCAAAATCAGCCCCTTATTTCCCGTTTTCTTTCCTTTTCTTCATTCTTTGTGTTTATACCTTATGCTTTTTTAAGTTGTGAATGTGGCACACTCCGACTTAAATCCTCCGACTTAAATCCTGAGGCCAGGATCAAAGCTGCCCCTGAAACAGCTACTCCCCAGCATATTGTAATTATCTTTTTATTCACTCTGTCTATCACATCCGATATAGACAGTGTGTGACGTAGCAATCCACCATTTGAATTTATACAAAGTGAGATCCATATCCTTCATCGCGTTCTCATAATGTTTTAGATAAATCTTCATGTGAGTTGAGAAAAGTTCCGTAATAAGGCCGGTTAAAACGATGATTCTGACTTGTTTAATTCTCTGCAATGCGCTCGCCCACCGTATTTCATTCTCTTCCATCTCCTGAAAAGGATCTGATATCTGGATAGACTGAAATGCGTACATAAACACAGACAGAGGACGTAGCTAGGACTTCCCAAACGACTCGTAGACATACGATCTTTGGTCGAAGAACTTTGACTGCGGAACAGCTGGTATATGAAATAGTCCGGGGTCGTTTTCAGAGATCCGCGATCATGCAAAATTATGAATTTCGACTTCGCGGTGATATACGCGGTAATATACTCTGTTGTGAAGCTCAATGGTATCATTTCTATAAAATTGCCACAAATTAACAAGGTAATTTCTCCATTTATTTATCAGAAGAGATGTCCCTTTTGAAGCAATAATGGATCTTCCTTGATACTTTGGAAAAACCATCGGATTATCTGAAAATTCTTACGAAAGCCTTTTACAAGATCTTCCATCTTTCCATAGAAAAAGATTCTCTCAATAATGGCTCCATAAAAGGTTGATCGTAAGTGATAGCATTGGTTACGAAGAAAAAGAAGGTTGGATTCGCATTCAGATAGATAATGTATGGATTCTCGAGAAGAGAGGAGCCATAATGGTCCCCCCGGACCGCCCGGATCCCACGAGTGAATCGAGAGTTGGATCTATATTGGATCTCACCTGAATCGTCCCATCTATCCTCTTGAGGATTGGTTCCCGGTTCGAATAGGATTACGCCATGTTAATGTGCCTTGGATGATCCACATCTCAAGGACAGGCGCTGATGGGTACATTGAACTATTCATGTGGTTGATAGCCCTCACAGCACAGGCACAACAACGCAATTATCAGGGGCGCGCACTATCGCTGAGCTAATAGCCCGTCGTGCGGGCCCTCGGTGGGAGGTCCGTCCAAAATGGGAATGGGCTAGGGTTATGAACTTGGAATCTGATGATCGAGTCGATTCCATGATTCTAAGTTCTTTCCATACCGGACCAAACCGGAATAGGGTTCTATACATTCTCATTATGAGAAGGGTTCATTCGAGCGTATCGAATCGAAAGAGATACTCTTTTTATATGGATCCCTACGCCTTTACATTCCATTTCGGATTAGGAATAGGCATAATCGGACCCGATTTTTACATATCTCCTTATTTTGATTTGGGACACTATTCATCTTTTATAATATAAAATTTTGAGAAAGTAAACTTTGAATTTTTCTCAAACAAAAATTAATAACACATTTTATTTCTTTTATTTTTTTGAAGTATGGGGGTACCAAAATGCTCCATTTCCCATACCAAGAACTTAGGTGACCATTATTGTGAATTTAGGATTGGACAAGACAAAGCTTTTCTAGGTATCGGAAAATTGGTACGGCCGTATGGGACAAGAATCGATTAAACATTGGATCATCCCGTCCCGTGCACAAACCTATGATTTGTAACCATCCATAATCAATGGTTTCTTTTTAAGTAACTGCACAAACCTATGATTTGTAACCATCCATAATCCATGGTTTCTTTTTAATAGTTACTTAGATATGCTTGTTTCCTTTCTTTTACTATGGAAGAAGTCAAATGGCGTAAGCTTTGAAAGTATATTGTGGGTGGTTTCATTATTGTCAATGCATCCTGGTCCCCATAAACTATTTCGCCTAGCTCTCGCCTTAAAGTTGGAGCAAGTCAGGCGCATCGATACTATCGTGGATGCCTATGCTTCGCCGTGCATGCCAAGGTTACTACGCCTTGGACCCCTTGGGGCACACCGTGACAACCAGGCTTTCGTTTTTCTTTTTCTTTTTTGAAAGGTTTCACTAGGAAGATAGGGGTTTGAGCTTGGTAGTCGCACTTCTGAAACCTACGATCTGATTGTGTTCAAAGCAATACTAGACCTATTTGTTTGCTGATACTCTTTATGTTCAGAACTGATTTGGTGGTCATGTTCTTTCATTTTACTTGATGTTATCTTTTTATATTATTTTTATGACTTCACAACATACTACGGTGTATTATACTTTACATTCAAATTTCTTAACAATCATACTCTGTTCTTAAACCTACCCGGGTTGGGGATTTTTATTCAGCCTCTAGCCGACCCCAAGTGCGGATAAAATGATGAGGGTTGTGTGTTAGGTAGCCGACAGCCAACACGTAAAAAGTCTCGTTGGATCTCTCAACATGAATATGACGATTTGTGAAAATTTCCTTGGGGCGTACTTCAGCAGCGACGTGTTGCACGGCCTGATTGCTTCGAAAAATGAGCAAAGGCCGCTACATCGACGTCCGGATGTAGTGAAAAATGAGCAAGGGTTCCAGCATCACGGACGGATGCGGTTAAAAAAGTTACCCCAGAAAAATAGAGTTCGTTTAGCTAGTTGGAATATTGGGATCTTGAATGAAAAACTTTTAGAGGTAGTAGACACAATAGTTAAAAGGAGCACTCATATCGCTAGCTTACAAGAGACGAAGTGGACCGAAAATAAGGCTAAGCTTATTCAAAGTACGGGGTTCAAGCTATGATATTGTGATCAACGTCGGATTAGGAATGGAGTTGGTATAATTATGCATAACGAGTTGGTAGAAAATGTGATTAGTATCAAGCGTTGGAGAGATAGGGTGATTTGTATTATGGTGTTTATTGGGAATGAAGTGATTAATATGGTAAGTGTTTATGCCCATGCCCCGCAAGTAGGTCTTGAAGAAGATGCTAAGGTTCAGTTTTGGAAAGACATGGATGAAGTAGTACAGTCGATCCTTGAGACAAAAAAAAGTCTTTATTGGTGGGGATCTAAATGGGCATGTCGGTGATGAGAAGGAGGGTTACTCAGAGGTTCACGAAGGATTTGGTTTTGGTGTGTGAAATGTACAGTGGAGAAGTATATTGGATTTTACTGTGACATATGACTTTATGGTTGCGAATACCTTCTTTAAAAAACATGAAGAGCATTTGATAATCTTTAAGAGTGGTTTATGCAAGTCTCAGATTAATTACTTTCTTATGAGGCGAAGAGACCTGAAGGATTGCAAGGACTATAAGGTTATCTCGGGAGAATGTTTAACCACTCAGCACCGTTTGTTAGTTATAGATGTATTTCTGTCTCAAATAAAAAAAAAAAGAAAACAAAATGTAATCTCATAATGACAAAATGGTGGAACTTAAAAAAAGATGAGTAAAAGTTTTTCAGAAAGAAGTTGTTGAGAGAAGGTCCATGGACATTTGACGGGAGTGCGTGTGAGATGTGGGATGCGATGGCTGATTGTATCTGTCGTGTAGCGAAGGAGACATTAGAACAATATAAGGGCCAACCACCGTTGGATAAAGAGGGGTGGTGGTGAGTAAAGAGATTCAAGATAAGATAAAGTATAAGAAAGAATGTTACAAGGCTCTGTGTAAATATCATAGTGATGAAAATTTGGAGAAGTGTAGGCGCGTAAAAAAAAAAGATAAATATGCTGTGAGCGATGCGAAGAATGAAGTTGTATGAAAAACTGAACACAAAAGGGGGGGAAAGAAGCCTTTAAGTTAGCTAGATCAAGAGACAGAAGAACTAAGGATTTAGGTCAGGTAAAGTGTGTTAAGGACGATGCCGAGTATATTCTTACAACAGATGAGGACATTAAGGAAAGATAGAGAGAGTATTTTGATAAATTCTTTAATTGCACAAGGGAAGTGTCTCTGAATGAAACAAGTGGGAATGTAGATGTGATGATGAACCGATGTTACTTTCGTCGCATTAGAACAGAGGAAGTTTAGGAGGCTTTAAAACGGATGAACTCAAGAAAGTCTATGGGTCCAGATGAAATCCCGATCGAAGCTTGGAAATGCCTTGGGATAGAAGGAGTTAATTGGTTGATAAAACTCT
>JAOVYX010019680.1:0-18125 GCA_035668315.1 Drosera spatulata | reverse complement strand
ATACGCCTCACTCGCCCTATTTTTTGTTCGAATGCGTGGTCAATAAGTGAAATTCGAATTCAAAACCTTCAAAAATAAAATTAAATCGAACATTACTAGATCAACCCAAGTTGATTCATATACAACTATTTTATCCACTGAAACGTGGAGAAACAAAACTTAACCATCATAGCAGTGCGCATTCACCAGTATATCCCCAGTCCCCTTTTCCATCCTCTCTTTTCCTCGCCCGTTTCGCCGAAGCTTTTTCGCTCTCGGCGTCGGCGGAGAACGAAAATGGAGGCTGCCGGCGAGGCGAGTTCTCATCTCCACGGCGACGGCGTCGGCCTCTCAAACGGCGTCGTTGTCGTCGACGGCGACGGCGGCGTAGTCCATCGGCAGAAACTCATCATCGACACCGATCCTGGAATCGGTTTGTTTTCCCTCACACAAACTAACACTCTATCGCTTTGTGTGTCTCTGCAGATTTGCATATTCGAATTGCTAATGTGACCTAGAAATGAGTATATATTTGCTTAGTGGAATTCGATATTTTTGGTGATTGTGTGATTCAGAGATGGAGTTGGTGATTTTGTGTTCGATTTCGTGCGTTTTGATATTTATTTGGTAAAACTCTTATGCAATATGATTTACTTGAGTAGAAGCATGCTCATCGTTGATATGGACTTGTGAGAGGTGTTTGGAACTGAAAGCAAATCGGTCCGTGATCGTGATCAAAATTGAGAGATTGGTTTTCATGTGGTGGTAATCGAATCAAGTAGCGGCGTCTGACATTTGAGTGGAATTATTGGCTTCCGATAGAGTATATTGACTTAGATCTAACATGCAAAAAATGAGAAATCTCCATAGGAAGTGTCCGGTCGATGAACTTTTCGTAGCATCTTTTGCATTTTCATAGATGCTTGTATATTGTCTTAGTTTCATGTACAAACCATGCAATATTGCGCGTTTTGATGTCATGAAGCTGATTTCTGTGTCTGAATTGAGATCATTATTGAGTTTGCAGATGATAGCATGGCCATCCTAATGGCATTTCAAACTCCAGAAGTCGAGATCATAGGATTCACCACGATATTTGGAAACGTCTCGACAGAAATTGCCACTCGGAATTCCCTGTTGCTGGTACATACTCGGTTGCATTTCATCTGGCCTTTTTTTTTTTTTTTTTTGTGCATCAGCAATGGGTTTTCATAAGGGAAGTTTGCAATTCCCTCTCCCTCTTTGCAAATGATTACTATGCCTAACTGTTTTTAAATCTGCAAAAAGGATAGTGTGAGATCGCTGGATATCCTGATGTTCCTGTCGCAGAGGGCAGCCCTGGACCTCTCAAGGTAATTGAATCTTACTTGTTTGCTTCTTATTTGGAGGACAGTGTTTAAGCATCTTAGTAGTTCGATCAAAGTTGCTTTGGATTAGTAGATTAGCCCCTCATCATTATCCATCTTATACGCTTTGGATTCATGCAGGGTGGGATCCGTCGTGTGGCTGACTTCGTTCATGGTTTGGATGGTCTGGGACACATAAATCTACCTCCACCAAAGACAAAGAAAATTGATAAAAATGCTGCTGAGTTTTTGGTAGAAAAAGTCTCTGAATATCCCGATGAAGTATCCATTCTGGCCCTTGGACCCCTGACAAATTTAGCTCTGGTAAGTGCTTATCATTGAGAGGTAACATTTCTTGGTCGTCTATTTCACCATTCTGTTGTCTATGTTGATCATCCTACTTTTTTTGGTACTTTGTCTGGTGCAGGCTATTAAGAGGGACTCAACTTTTGCTAGCAAGGTGAAGAAGATTGTTGTTCTCGGGGGTTCCTTTTTTGCGCTGGGAAATGTTAATCCTGCTGCTGAAGCAAATGTAAGTCAGTATCCAAAGTTCTCCTTGTAGTTGTAGTCTTGCTCATTACTGAACTCATATAACTACCAGAAAATTGCTCGAGTATGAAGATCCTCAGTTTTTTGCATTGTCTTCCTAGAAACAGGGAGCTCTAGAATTTAGCAATGTCTGTGATTTCTGTGCTTTTCAAGTAGTTCAATATAATGCTTGATAGTATGAACCAAAGCCTCTTTTGGATTGCTTAGCATGAAAATGCAAATTGTGTCAATAACTTTTATTGGCGGCTTCTGGCGTATATTGTGTTACCGCGCATTACTCGTAGTGGGCTCCCTAAATGTTGTGGCTATACAGATTTATAATGATCCGGAGGCAGCTGATGTGGTCTTCACTTCTGGCGCAAATATTGTTGTGGTAGGGATCAACATCACAACCCAAGTCAAATTCACCGGTAGGAAGTAAACTAAAAGCATATTTCCCTAAAATTTGGTTTTGTCACTGGCATTGTCTAACTCAATCCTTTTGGATGACAAACCTTCCCGCTCCCAGACGACGATCTCTTAGAGCTGAGACAGTCAAAAGGAAGACATGCTCAATTACTCATGGACATGTGCAAGTTCTATAGAGATTGGCATGTGAAATCCGATGGTGTATATGGTAATCCTTCTCAGGCTTTCTTGTTACTCTTCAATCATTAGACGGCATGGATAGAATTATTCATTCATGGTGTTAATTGGGCTTTCTTTGTGATGGATCTGAATTTTGGAAATTATGTATCTAGGGATCTTCCTCCATGACCCAGTCAGTTTCCTGGCGCTTGTTAGGCCTGATTTGTTTACATACAAGGTTGGAGTCGTGAGGGTCGAGACACAGGGTATCTGTGCGGGGCACACCTTGATGGACCATGGCCTGAAGAAGTGAGTAGCTTCTTATGCTTTACACTCCGTTTATGGACATTATGCAATGAGCCTTTGATGGGATAATCCTCTAACACGGACTAACCTCCTAATGAATGGACAGTTTGTGAAGCCCACGTTTGAGAGAAATGTGCCAAAAAAACAGCATTCATATGGATTAGCCAAGAATGTCATTTGCACCGTGATCTTCCTTCTTTTCTCTCTTCAAATTCCTGACTAGCTAGTACACATTTTTCTGATGATGATGTACAGATGGAACTCTAGCAATCCTTGGACAGACTATTCTCCGGTATCGGTTGCATGGACGGTTAATGTTGAAGAAGTCCTGCGATACATCAAGAAACAAGTGATGAAACCCTGAGAGGTATTTCACCATTGCTTCGATACGGGAGATAGAAGCTGGAACCGCTTGCAATTGTTGACCCCAATGTTGTCACCACTTTATTGTTACTGATGGACACTTATTTCCTCATTCTGGTAATTCAATATGAATTCTTCGTCTTCACTCGTCTGTTTCTTGCACTATGATCTGGTAAACGTTCAATTAGAGTAAAGCATCAAGAATGCAATGAGAACATCAATGTTTTGATTAAAGTGCTGCACTCTGCTTTTTGTAGTCATTGTGAATTTATAAACCATAATTAGTATAATGACGCCGTAAAGTATCAAAAATCAAGATGAGATAAGTAGTGGTCGTAGTCTCCTAGAATTGTCAAATTTTGATGGTCCTCGAGTTGCACAACATTTTCAACCTTTTAGTGCAGATATTGCCTTCCTACGACGAGGTAGTTGAGAAATAACGCATAGGTACTAGACTAGTATTCTGGAGTTAGCTTATTGTCTAGGTTAACAAAAAAAACCTGATCATAAGTTTTCAGGCCAAGTTGCATATTATTGGCATGATAAAAGAGATCAAAGTGCTTGTGCTGCCTGATACGTAATCTTCCCTAGACGTCTATTGATCCATCTATTGTGGCGCACCCTTTCGATATCTAATGTCGTATAGCCTCACCCACCATAGAGCGTGATTTCGAGACTCATTCCAAAGATGCATAGCATAGAGATGAGAAATGGGATATCGAGAATTTTCTCGTTATTTCCAGCAAAAGAAAAACAGAGCATAACCCAGGATTGAAAGAACTTGTAGTTCGAACATGCCAACCCAGCCCATCTCACTAAGCTAGAAATTATTATGCAACTTTGGACCGTATTTTATATATGTTCCTGGCATCGGAACATTGCAACTTTAGGTTCTTTATAAACTACGTTCAAAGTATATGAACGTAGTATGTTTAATTTGTAGTAACCGATTTCTGATGAATGAAATATTAATGTCTAAAGTTGACAGTGTGTTTATTGTGAAGGAAAGTTGGTGCTACATATATTGAAATTCTTGTAAGGATAGATATTCCTTATAAAACTAAGGATGGAAAAAAGGTTGAGGTCCAGAGGGATAACCAATTTTGTGGAAGGGAGAGGACCTAGGCATTGTCCAAGACACACATGTGCACGTCGGCACGATAAATTATTTTTTACTCGTGGACAGTCCAGGTCCAATCTAGGAGCCCAGGCAAGTGAAGTGTAGTCAAAGATAGAATGGACAGTTACTAAACTGTTTCCTTTTCAGTTCTATAAATAGAGGCTTTCAAAGCCCAAAGGAGTACCCAATTTTATGAAAAGGGGAGTACATAGATATTGTCCAAGACACACACGCGCCATCGCGCGCGGTAAATTATTTTTTACTTGTGGACGGTTCAGGTCCAATCCAGGAGCCTAGTCAAGTTAAGTCCAGTCAAAGACAAAGTGAACAGTTACTAAACTGTCACCTTTTCAGCTTTATAAATACAGGTTTTCAGAGCCTGCATTATACACACTGAAACCCACATCTTCTCCTCAGTCACTACATTCCTCTCCTCTCTTCCTCTGGCGTCCACTATCTTCTGCATCTAGTGTTCGAGTGCAGTCCGTGAGAGTTCAGAACATCAAAGGGTATGACGTTTCTTCGAGTTTGGTATGCTCATGTTCGAAGGTTTTCTTTTAGTCGTTGTATCTTGGGAGATAGATGTTAGTAATCGATAGCATCAGGACGATGTAAGACTGTCTGAAGGACAGAGGGTTTCCTCGCCTCGACTAAGTCTTCTGTTTCGTGTTTGTTATTTTGTTTTATTAATTAATCTGGATTAACCTACTAATAACTAAACTGAAAAAGCAACACAGACTTCAAGTTCTGTCTAGGATGGTGCGAAGAAGAGGGCATCCAAATTCCTCTTCGAGCGGAACTGGTTCTTAACCTCAGAAGTGAGATTGAACGCTGCCTGGGGCACTTCAGGAAATAATGCCTTCCACACTGATGTCCTTCCAGCCCAGTGTGTGAATATCGGATTGCATCTATCGAGAAAGCTGGTTGAATTTAGACATGGTATATTTCATACTTGGATAAGAGAAAACAGTCGAATACAGTCTAATGCAAGGGAATTTACTCAGGGTCGTGATAATGGAGAACCACTCCATCCCAGTTTCATCAGCGGTCTTCGAGACAACAAAGAACCTCGGATGATGAACAGATTCCCGGCCTATATTTTAGTCTGATAATAGTGTTCCACTGTGCTTATTGTAGTCATTGTGAATTTATTAACCTTATTACGTATAATACTGCCGGAATCTGGTTATTTGTGGGTTCGATATTGGGCAATTCTTGGTTATGTCATGACCTAGCGCACACATGTCTTATATCCAAGTAAATCTCTGCTCAGCCAAACCGTTGTTTGCATGAGCATCAAAATTTTCAATACCTAGATGGTACTCAATAATTCTGAATTGTCGAAGTACCAATGAAATTATGGCACCAGGCTTAAGGAGAAAGAGCCGTATGGGTTAAATCCTTGGTTACCTGAAGTAGCATGTGAAACTCAGCTTGGCGTAGGATTATATGGATACGTAACCTGTAAGATCTAGGCTAAGTTTCATAGCACTGATATGATAAAAAGATCCAAATACTGGAGTTAATTGATGTGCTAGCTCTTCTTTCGAAGTCTAATGATCCATATTTTTGGCACCTTTCGACATGAGATTTCGATACACGGTCTAGGAATAAAAACTGGGGTACTGAAATTTTCTCTTTATTATTTCACCAAAAGGAAAACAGAACATAATTCAAGATTGAAAGAACTTATAGATGGAAAGATGCAAGCCAAGCTCATCTTACTAAGCTAGAAGTCATGAAACTAAGCTGGAAAAAGCAACCTAGACTTCTGTCTAGGATGGTGCGAAGAAGATGGCGTCTGAAGTCCTCTTAGAGCGGAATTGGATCTCAACTTCAGGCGTGACATTGAACGCTGCCTGGAGCACTTCAGGAGATAGAGCCTTCCACACTGATGTCCTTCCAGCCAAGTGTGTGAATATCGGACTGCATGTAACAAGAAAGGTTAAATTTAGACACGATACATATATATATATATACTTGGATAAGAGAAAACCGTCAGAATACAGTTAGGGAATTTACTCAGGGGTCGTGATGATAGAGAACCACTCCAGGCCAGTTTCATCAGCGATCTTCGAGACAACAAAGAACCTTGGGACGATGAACAGATTCCCAGCCTTAACTGTAGCCTCCAGCTTCCGCTTCCCATCGACCCCCGCAATCTGAACTCTCCCACTGCCCCTGACAATGTAGGTCACCTGGAGGGCAGAGTCACAAGAAAAACCAGGAGAGCACATGGACTTCCCATATATCCTCACAAGATCAGCACCAAGGCCGACCTCCCCGACCAACGGAAGGTTCTTGGTGTTCAACACCACAACACAGCCCCCGCCCTTGATGTCCACATCCAAGGGTGCCTCCTCGCAGTTCAAGGCCATTCCCTCCCTGTCCTTGTCCTTCGGCTCTGGCATCTTGATGGAGCCATCCAGCTTGACAATGCCCGAGCCTGATTGCTTGGTGACCAGGGTCTTGGCAGTGGCCTCATCCACGTCCCATGCCCTGCACACGAACTCACTTGAGAATCCGTTGAAGATGCCGTTGGTTCCAGTTAAGAAGAAGTCAGTGAAGGAGCCGGTTTTGTGGGCCTTGGAGGTGTCTCCTAGGAAGAGGACGACGAGCTCGGTGTCATCCTTGTTGTACCACCAGGTAACGACACCAAAGGGAAGAGCGATCGCATCACCTTTCTTGATTGCTATCACCTTCTCCTCCTTCTCCGGCAAAACAATCCCAGCTACTCCATATCCTGAAATAAAGAAATTAATAATGATTTTTTTTGTCGAATTACGGTCACCTAGGCAGCTAAGATGGCTCTACAATCCTGGACTGTCTAACGATGTAAAAATCAATTGTTATTTCCATCAAATCAATCACTGCAAGTTCTTGATTATGAATGTGATCAAACAGATAATGGATGCTGGTTTATGTTTACCTTGAAGAATATAGGCAACCTTGGCGGAATCAGAATAACGAGGGAGGGCAAAGCCATTCTTCTCGAGAGCTAACTTGGCAGCGCCAATGTTACCTTCCTTGAGCATGGGGAGTTCGGAGGGGCACCAGGCGTGGTACGAGCCACCATCGCCTTCATACACCTTCTTCGACAGCTTTGGGGTAAGCTCAATTTCCATCTCTACAGTCCACACTCTGGACGCCTTGTGTTTGTTTTTGTAAGAAAAGATGAAGGAAATGAAGATGGTGTGACTTTGAGAGTAGTTGCGAAGACGTAATTTATATTGAAATTTGGATAAGTATCATATTAGTGTAAGGATAATGGTAATAAAGATTACAAGGATTTGGTTAACAACAATTTAGGAGGAGATAAATGAGCTGATGAACTGCTCAGAAGCTCCGTATCACCGGAGATTGTCATATATTTACACCATTTGGATAACTTTCTGTAAAAGAAACAAAAAGATATTTTTTGCAAATGTTGTGATTGGTACAAGTGTTTTTTCAAAAGAGAAAATCAAGGGTGAATGGTGAATAAAAGTTTTTTTTTTTCAATTTAACTAAATAAAAAATTTTAAAAATAAAAAATAAACATGTCTTAAAGGGGCTGGTAACCAGGCTCTCGCCACTTACGATCAAAGGGATATGAATAGCTTTTAGAATGCTTGGTTAGAACAAAAACCGTCTCGCTGAAATATGAAACATCCAGAACTCGATGACCTGCGGCTAATATATATGACTTATCTCATGAACAGACATTATATTAGTTTGCGGTCAACAGGAGGGCTGAATCTCTTTACATAACAACATATACTGTAGTCATTAAATATGTTCTTAGGAGACATCTATAGCTATTGCTAACACTACGAGTCTACATCTACAAATGCGTATCGAAAGTGATACTAAACATTTATGTGATGTGGAACATTTTTTTTATAGTTCTAATACCTCTCCAGATCAGCTAAGCTTTGTCTCCAGATCTGTTATGGAGAAGTTCAAGTATTCCTTCTTGTTCTGCTTCATCGTTTTTTTCCGAGGTTCAGCTACCGATGCGATTATAAACATGTCGAGCTTGTGCTTATATCATATGTTCTGGTTTATTGTGTAGTAACAAGAGCTTGACTTGGTATATGCAGTTAATGGAGGTGCTGCTCAGGCCTCGGAAGTTATTTGTGTTTGGGGATTCCTATGTCGTCACAGGGAGTGTCGATAGAGGAGCAGTTTGCTGGCAAGAACCTTATGGCATCACCTATCCAGGTCGCCCTAGTGGCCGCTACAGTGATGGCCTAGTCCTGACCGATTATGTAGGTATGTATCACTTTCCGCAGATAGTATGTAGATCGAAGTATTCAGTGACATATATCCAATATCAAAGACCTCATGACATGGCTAATTCTGTGCAGCGATGTTTCTTGGGTTGCGAGAGTCTCCAATCCACTATGAAGCGATGAACAGCACGGACCTGGATAAGATACAAACTGGGATGAGCTTTGCTTACGATGGAACAGGAGCGTTTGGTAACTCTTCAGGGACTTCTAACTTGGGTGACCAAGTGGATCTATTCAAACAATGCCTTGATGATGGAGTTTACAGCACTGCTGATCTCCAAGGCTCTGTCGCTCTCGTCTCCATTACTGGTGCTGACTACTCTGCTTCGCTTAATGTTAGTGAGCCCAAGAATCCTCAGGTAATCTCAAAACTTCTATCATACAAGAATGCACATTTTAGTTTGGCATAAGACGAGTTATTAAGTAGAAGAACAATTTATAAAAAGGAAATTAGCACAAAAAAAAAAAAAAAAAACAATAGTTAGGTTGGGAAAAAAATGTTGTCCAGGATGTCCCAGTATTGCCTTGGAGTAGAAAACAATACTTATTAAGTACCGCACTTTATTTGAAATACTCTACAAATACACACTTAACTCTTAAGTGTCTTGGATTTAGAAAACTCTCTAAGTTTCCGTGATAATAAAGAAGATTACTAAATACCTCTTTATATAGTGATAAGACAACTAAACTTCTCAGGGGTAACTAAATTTCTTATTCTTGAAACTTTCAAAACTACCTTTCTTAATTCAACAAAGAAAGGCTAGTCTTACGATGATTTGTTGAACTACAAAATATAGTTAGGGAGATTAGGAGGTGAATGTTCAACACTCCCCCTCAACGATTAATCTCTCCATTGCTACAAAACGAGTCATCATTCCAAGTTGGTTTCTGAACTCATCAAACTTAGTTCTGCTAAGTCCCTTCGTAAAGATATCTACAACTTGATCATTGGTATCGATGTACTTCATCTCGATCTTCCCTTGAAGTACCTTCTCTCGAATAAAGTGATAGTGAACTTCCACATGCTTCGTTCGAGCATGAAACATCGGATTCTCTGTCATCCGAATTGCTGATTTATTATCATAGTAAAGTTGAACTGTGTAATCATAGGTTGATGAAGATCCTTCATCAGCTGTATCAACAATGTGCACTCCTGAGATGTCACAGCTATTGCACTGTACTCTGCCTCTGTACTCGACAAAGACACTGTTGGTTGTCTCTTACTGCACCAAGAGATAACCCCTGATCCAAGGTTGGACATATAACCAGTAGTTGATCTTCGAGTGTCGTGATCTTCAGCATAGTCAGCATCATATAACTCGATCTACTGGAAATGTTCTTCCTTCCTGTATAGAATGCCAAAGTCAATAGTTCCTTTGACATACCTCAGAATTCGTCGCACTGCTTCTAAGTGAGGCTTCTCAGGATTCTGTATGAAACTGGTAGCTACACCGATTACATAGGAAATGTCAGGCCTTGACAGAGTGAGATAGATCAAGCTTCCCACTATTTTCTTGTACATAGTCTCATTTTCAAGATCTTTGCCTTCAGCTGAGCACAGCTTAGCAATTGCCTTTACTGATGTTGAAACAGGTTTGCAATCAAGCATTCCATATTTCACTAGAAGGTCTTTGGCATACTTCTGCTGACATAAGAATATGCCCTCCTTGGTTCGGTCTATTTCAAGATCCAGAAAGTGCTTCACCTCGTCAAAATCTTTCATCTGGAATCGAATCGATAAGTTTGTCCTCGTCTGTCTGGTCTCCTCTTCACGGTCTCTTGTGATAATTAGATCATCTACGCAGACAAGAACTGTTGTCATCTTCTCACCTTGAATCTTCACAAATAGGTTTGAGTCTGCTGGCACAACTGAGTATCCGCTTTGAATAAGAAACTCAACTATCGTTTCATACCATGCTCTTGATGCTTACTTCAAGCCGTAGAGTGCCTTCTTCAACTTGCATACATATGAAGGGTAGGTTCTGTTGGGACTGCTCCATGTAAATCTCACGATCAAGCTCTCCTTGTAAAAAAGCATTCTTCACATGCATTTGCCATAACTTCCATGATTTGTTGGCCGCAAGTGTTAAGAGAACACGAATAGTTGTGATCTTCGTTACTGGACTGAATGTCTCATCATAGTCTAGGCCATACTTCTGTGAAAATTCATGAACAACAAGTCGAGTTTTGTACCTTTTGATCGAACCATCAGATTTGGTTTTGACCTTGTACACCCACTTGCAAGAAATAGGTTGTGCTGACTTTGACTTTGGAACTAAATCCCAAATCTGATTCTGATTCAATGCATCGATCTCTTCCTGCATGGCTTGTCTCCATTCCTTCCCATGAGCTGCCTTTTCATAGGAATCCACCTCTTGTGGCTTGTCATCTTCAACAAGAGCTGCATTGGCGTATTTGGGATTTGGCTTCCGCTCTCTGGTTGGATAGCGATGCTTTCGCTGACTTTTTGCCTGCTTTTCTTCTTAGCCGACTTCTTCTTCTGTGTCTTCAAGTTGGATAGGTCTATCCTCCTCTCTGATCTTGTAGACTCCGCTTTGCCAGTGACTACTTTCCTTGTTTGAAGATTTAGGAGTTGACTCTCCTTCAGAACCTTCAGGTTATAGAGGAACTTTTGGATCAAGAATAGCTTTCTCCTCTTTGTCCAGCTTTTCCTGTACCATTTTTTCGATCACTTTTGAATCTGATAAAGTGACTGACTGTGGGCTTCACCAAGATGATAGTTTATCGAACACAACATTTCTTGATGGATAGCAACGATCGGTGTTGGGATCAACACACTTCTATCCTTTCGCTGATCATCGTATCTGACAAAGATACATCGCACCGTCTTCTTGTCGAACTTACTCCGAAGATGGTCAGGAACGAACACATAGCACACACATCCAAAAACTCGGAAGTGACCCAACACTGTCTTCATTTCCAGAGCTTTTCGAACGGTGTCAAGAATCCAAGCCTCGCTTATGGTAATCTGTTGATGACATGAGCCGTCGTTTTCATGCCTTCCGTCCAAAAACGTGGTGGCACGTTCTTGGCATGCAGCATGCTTCTGCTGGTCTCGGCTAGATGACGATTCTTCCTTTCAACAGTGTCATTTTGTTGAGGGGTGTTTGGACAAGTCAACTGTTTGCGGATATTGTTTTGTCGCAGGAGCGTCTTGAACTTATTTGACGTGTACCCACCTCTGTTGTCAGTACGGAGACACCTCACCATAGTTCCTAACTCCTTCTCGACGTCTTTTTTGAAAGTCTTGAACATTGACAATGCTTCAGGTTTTTCCTTCATGAGTTATACCCACACATACCTCGAGTAATCATCAATAAAGGTAATCATATACTTTAAACCGGTGACCGATGATTGCTTCACTGGACCAAAAACATCCGAGTGAACAAGCTCCAAATGAACCTTGGCCTTAAATTGCGATTCCTTGAACGATAACTGGTGTACTTTGTCATATTGACAACCAGCACAGACAGTGTCTTCACGTATCTCCAACTGCGGGTGACCCTTGAGAGTTAATTTTTTAATCATCTTCCTGAACTTCTGAAAGTTAACATGCCCAAGCCGAGCATGCCATAGATCAGTAGTCTCATTCTTTCGAGTCTTATCCACGTAAGCCTCTTGAGCTGACATGATATAAACAGACTTCATTCGTCTTCCTTCCATGACATACTCCTGTCGTGGTTACGGTAGACTTTGACTTCCGTAGGCCCAAAAATTGCATGGTGTCCATTTGTCGTTAGTTGTGAAACTGATAACAAATTCTTCGCCATATCAGGTACGTGAAAAACATTATGTAACAGTACCTCTTTGTTATTGTGTCGACGAACGATCATCTTCTTGCTAACATAAGCTATAGGCAACTTCGAGTTGTTGGCGATGTCGACCACGCGCTTCCCTTTGTACTCGGATCCTTCATGAAGCTTCTCCTTATTTTCCGTTATGTGATTAGAACAACCGAAATCTAAAATCCAGTCATGGTTATAGTTAATCACCTTGTTGTTATTGACAGGCACAAGTGCCAACTCTTCTAGTGGTTCAACAATACAAGAAGCTGCTAACTCTTGTTATTCTATCGCCATGGATACTTGGAAATCCCATTCTTCTTCGGTATTGACTTTGCTTTTATTAGAAGAAGCAAAGTTATCTCTTTCGGATTTTCTCCAACAGTCACGAGTAAAGTGTCCCTTTCTCGCGCAGTTATAGCATTCTTCAATTTGACGCCATCTTTGCCCGTCACCTTGAGCTCCCCTTTGATTAGAGCTTCTCTTAGATTGAGAATTCCTCCAAGACTGCTTCTTCTTCCAGCCTCCTTACTGATGTGATTGTCCTTCTTGCATCCGTTGAACGTCTTGGTTGGATTTCTTCTCTGGACCTTTCTTTTTGGTAAAGAGAGCCGTGCTTTCTTCTGTAATAGAGACTCCAGATATTTGCTTGTCTAGAACTTTCTGATTCGCCAAAATATTCTCCAGTTCCGTGAGAGTCGACTGAGTGGCTCACCCACGGATTGCTGTAATAAGATCGTTGAATTCTAGTCTTAATCCGTGAATAATGATACTCCTCGTATGAGGATCACTGATTGAATTCTCTTGATTCAATTTAGTAATCTCTTCACATAAATCTTTCATTTTAGTGAAGTAGTGGCTTATCGTCAAGTCTCGTTGTAAAACTGACATAAGCTCATTCTCGAGCTGCTGAAGTCGGGTATCGCTTGTTTGACGAATATGGTGGGTAGAGTGTTCCATGCTTCATTGGGCGTCTTAACATGCTTGATTCTCTGTAAAAAACTCATCTTTTATGGAAATGGTAAGTGCGAACATCGCCTTACCAGCTTTGACCTTCCATTTCTTAAGGTGTCCTCCGACTCTTTTGGTGGTATTGCATCAGGCCCGTCAATAATCTCCCAGAGATTTTGATCGAGGAAGTAAAATTTCATTCTGATGCTTCAAGTGCTGTAATTGCTGCTATTTAACTTCTCGACATTATTAACCGGGCTGCTAACTTCTGCCATGGTGACTCCATGAAAATATTTTTACAACGCGATAAATTTTTTTTTACAATAGCAGTTATATTTTATAATTCCAAATTGGAATAATAAAAATATTTTTTGCTAGTAATTTTATTTTTAACAAGTCGGTAAAATTTATTTATCGAGTTTGATAAAAATAATATTTCACCAATTCATCAACTGCACCACTCCGACGTGGCTCTGATACCATTTGTTGAGAAATCTGATAGTCGAAACCAAAATATATCGAGAAGTGTAATTTCTAATAAGAGTAGAATATTATAAATTCTTATAAAAACAACCACACTCTACTTGTGTTTAACACTCATAATTTATACCGTACTTTATTTGAAAATACTGTATAAATACGCATTTACCTCTTAAGTGTCTTGCACTTAGGAAACTCTCTAAGTTTTTGTGGTAATAAACAAGATTACTAAATACCTCTTTATATAGTGATAAAACAACTAAACTTCTTTTTAGACTAACTAAACTTCTTAGAAGTAACTAAATTTCTTGTTCTTAGAACTTTCAAAGATATCTTTCTTAATTCAACAAAAGAAGAGTAGTCTTTGGATGATTTGTTGAACTAAAAAATATATTTAGGAAGATTAGGAGGTGAATGTTCAACACACCATTCATCCGCTCGAAATCACAAAGAAGTTGTGGATGTTTAATCAAACTACATGGATTGCATACAATTTGGAACATTATCAACACGTTTCGGAATGACCTTTTATCAAATGGATTCTTGTGCAGGCATTGCTATCATACATAGAAGCTTGTGAAAATCAACTGATGCAAGACGTTACACGCTTACACGACTTGGGAGTCGAAACAATATTGGTAACATCTGTGCCTCCTCTTGGAAGTCTACCAAGCTTAACGTACAGCTTAGGATATCAAAATTACAGTGCAACAGCAAACTCATGGGCAAGTTTCCACAATTTCTGGCTCCAGCAAGCGTCAACAAGTTCAATGCGGAGAATGCCGATGGTGACGGGGCTACTCCTTTCATCTACATGGATCTATTCAATGCCTATATGTTCGCATTACAAGACAGTGCGACAATATATCCAGGTCTATATTTTCATAAACTTATCCAGTTCTATGCATTCTTTGTTGTAACACTCATACCTGAAATTGCATAAGAAATTCTGAAAGAAAGTTGGATTCCTTACCCAAAGATTTCTTTATACCAAACAGAACTCCGCATTGGTAGGTACGATATGGATTTGTTACGTGCTTGCTTATATTGATGATAGATTGCACGAAGAGTCCATTAGATTCATACCTGGTCATGTTTAAGGACCACAATTCCCAGACAAAGAATAGACCATATAGCAAACAACAATATTAATTGTACCATAGGATTACTATCCTGGGTTGCTTTTAGGATTTTGGAGTTCAGAATCTTAGATCTTGACGTAAATATATCAAAATAGTTGTTAAAGTAGTTACTAAGAGACGCGTATTCGTCGACTATTCTGCAGTGGATTGATTTCCTGAACTGGACCTCATTAATAGTAAAACGCAGAACCTAACTAGTCATTCTTGGAGCATGACCATTTAAAATACTGATTCACTAAACCTTGATTTCCTCTGTACAGGTTACTATTTTCCCGACTTTGTAATAATTGATTTTTCGTGTGCAGGAAACGTGAGATTTGAGAGTCCAATATTCAAGCCGTGTTGCATAGGCATGGGTGAAGATTCAACTTGTGGCAGCATCGACGCTAAGGGCAACAAGCTCTACTCTGTTTGCGATGATCCCACATCAGCTTTCTTCTGGGACTCCGAGCACCTTACACAGTCTGGATGGAGAGCCATTTTGACTACATTGCAATCTACTACGGATTCACTTCTACGTTGCCTAAGCAAACAAAAGGCATGATTTGCAATTAGGAGTGCATAACAATATTCATCTTCTTTGATCATATACTGATACAAAGATTAATTCCTACCGTGCTATAGTTGTCCTGATTATTATATTTATAAGTTTAAGAACTTTACTACATTGTATATGAAATATAATCAATATCTATAAACATTTACGATTAGAAGGGTTGACTCGGCCACAAAAATTATTACTCTTCCCGTTCCATAATATAGATAACATTATGTATTAATCACATTATTTATTATGTATTTCGTTGCGTTACTTATTATATGTACCTGATATGGTATGAATTTTATTTCGACCCATAGTTATAATTTGTATCTTATATTATATTTAATGTTTCACGATAAATTTACAAAAAACATTGTTTGATCATCCTGTGGATCATTTGTAACGTCGTAAACTTTTTTATCCACGTGACCCTCCGTTACCTATATTATACTGTATGAAATAATTTATGCTTTGAGTTGTGTCGGGCTCATGTATGTGATGTTTGCTGATCAGACCAAGATGATGATCTTCCACCCTTGAAACTTGTATCAAGCTTGAAAAAGGAGAGAAAACAAAATCTAAACAAAATACAATAATTTTTAATATAGGTTGTTTCAGAATAATTATAATATTTTATTTTTTAAAACTTTTAACATAAAATAAAAATAAAAATCAATGATGATTTGTTACAGTATAATTCATCATCTGTTTTCAATTGTTATAATAAATCTTAGTGTTATACTAAAAATACTAAGAAGAGATTTAACAGACGATACAAAATCACTCAAACAGTCGGAGTTTGCTAGTACTTCTTTTAACTTTTTTGTATACCATGAATTAAGTAGTGACAATTCCCAATTCGGGGACTTAATTTTAAGGAGCATCTCATGATTCTCACCACATGATTTGTTGGAAAACTTCTTGTTATTAAGTTGTACTCCGTATCATTGAAGATTAGGGTATAATCATTGCTATCTTTCTCCTTACCTTATGTTGTTGTAGATATTTCATGCAGTATGCTTTGGGTCAGTCTTAGATAGACAATTTCTATAGGACGTAGGAGCGATATCCCCAAAAATTCAAGGAGTTATTAGTATGATGATTAAATATTCAGATTCAGTCAACGAATTTAATTTTATCTGACAAAATAACAATAGAGCTTAAACCAAAACCAAAAACCAAAAAAAAAAAAAAAAAAAAAACTATAGTCAAATAAAATCTCGAAAATTGGGGTTTAATATCGGTGGATTTTTTGGACCCAAAAAAAAAAAAAAAAAAAAAACAACCGGGTGGGTTCTGGAAAATACTTTCTATATGTTCCAGTTATCATTAAACTCTCTAACAGCCCCTCGGTTCCCGGCATGCGATTCCCTGTTATATTTTTACCACTGAATTGCATTGTGCCGATCGTTACTATAAATTGCATTGTGAGTAGTCATATACAAAAATCCTTTAGACATACAACTAACTTTTTTAGTCGTTAAATGGGGAATTTTAATCGCAAACTCAAAAAGACGACTAAATAGCGACTAAAAACCCTCGTTGCGAAATCCTTCCTCGCTAACTGTTATTGGCGACTAACTGATAAATTAGTCGCTAAATTTGACGACTAAAGAATTTTTTAATCGCTAAGTTTGGCGACTACCAAAGGATTTTTAGTCGCCAAATTTAGCGATTAATTTATCAGTTAGTCGTCAAATTTGACGACTAAGAATTCATTTCGTCGTCATTTTGGCTTGATTTAATAAAACAAGTTTTGCGACCATTCATTTTTTTAGTCGCCATTTTCGCGACTAAACAGATATATTGGTCGGTAAATTAACGATTAATTAGGTAAACTTGGTCTCCAAATTTAGCAACTAAAAAAATTTTAGTCGCCAATTCTGTATGTCAAATCGCCTAATGCACTGTTTTTTGGCGTTCTACCCTGTTTTATAGACATTCATCCGGAACAGATAAGACATATTAAATCTAACACATTTTCATTATCGAATCCAATATCCAAACATTACAAACACTAATAATGTCTCAAATCCAAATCAAAAAATTACAAAGTGCTTGAAGTACGTGAAACAGTGCTCAACCGTGTAATACAAACTTCTCTAAAGTTTCATATCAATGTCATCGGCTACGGCTGTAAAGGAGGCTGCGTCTCTGACCCTGTAAAAGGATTGCAGCTTATACTCGGAGTTAGGTTGACCATCATTTCCCGTACCATGAAGATCTCTGACAAAGGACTGACAAAGGACTAGAAGTAAGAGGGTTCAACGGCTGTTGAGGTGTCACCATATTCGTCGTACCAGCAGGCAAGGATTCGGCCGGTGGCTCATGAAGATCTCTTCGTGAAGAGGACTCCAATTGACTCTGCGCACGTTTTCGGAAAACTCTAAATTTATCTTATCTTGACATCTAAAAAAATAACAACACAACAGAACTCATCAGAGACAACAGAGAAGGATTCGCAGAAGCAGTTATTGCAAAAATAAGACAAAATCAGGCTGCTTTTCAAGAATCATACTCAGAATTGCTGATTTATTTTGTGCTGGCTGCTAGCTCCACTGCTTCTGTATGTGTTTGTCCATCTGCTATATTGTTGTTTTGTTACTAAGTCAACCAATTTTCTGGTTCAGGATGTTTATTGATTCATGTAAGAGGTTGAAGATAATGAAAAGCTCGGATGCAATTGGCTTAGGTTTGTACACTT
>JAOVYX010019679.1:0-18126 GCA_035668315.1 Drosera spatulata | reverse complement strand
AGGAGGAATGAAGTTGCGTTTTTTGGATTTAGGATGAGAAGACGACAAACACGGCGACATCGTCGGGGTTTTTTTTGTCTTTTTCCAATGGAAATTGTGGGACGTGTTGAGCACTCACACGCACTCACTCTGTCCAACGGTCAGCTGTGTGAGAAGGCCAGGCCCAATAAACACGAGCGAGTGGGCCTGTAATGGTGGTAGGCCCATACCTTCTTCTATTGAGAGACTCTTTTGGCGGGAGGGAGGGGAGGACGAGGAGGAGGCAAAATGGAGGTGAGTGGGTTGCCGATTTCGGCGTCGCACAGGGCCAAATTGATCTCGGCAGGATACACTCGTCTCTCCTCCATCTCTTCTACTTCTCCTTCTCAGCTCGCTCGAGGTAAACCATTACCCCATTCTCGCTTCCGATTGGGGTCGCCTACCTCCAACCCTGTCAATCGACAAAATTATCTGGGTTGGGTGATTCTTGTTGTTTTGTTTGGTTTTTGAGGTTAAATTAGACCTCTACATAGTTCCAATTCGTATGTTTTCTCTAAATGAAAATCAATCTCGGAGCAGCAGTGTGTGGTGAAGAAATCATAGAGACAAGGTTTCTGACATTTCATCGATGTTCGGAAACTAGTGAATATTTCACATGTGGGACAGTCTACTATGGTTTGATTGCTTTCATGTTCTTCAAAATGTCATTTCTCATCTGCCTCGCTTGGGTTTCCATTTTTAACTATACGGAATAAGACAGCAAGTCAGCTTGATTTGATCCAGTTGTTCCACTGTGCCCTAGGCATTAGAACGTACTTTTAGATGATTCCCTTGCGAGATTAAGCGATGGGCGCACCGATGTTGGTAGTTTATTACTTGTCTGCTCTCTTTATACAGCTTGGACATTTGTTTTTGATGCAGTCGTGGCGATTTGTATCTCAAGATGCTTTCATATCACTGCATATTTTTTCAAATGCTTCGACAATTTTGCGATCAGATTAAACGTGCTTATACTGCAGCATTTATTTTAACCTGTTTTTCAATCAGATCTACAAATCTCTGAAGTTGAAGCTCGTCAAATTTTAAATGTTGCATCTCCTGGAAACACAGCGGGCAACTCCAATGAAAATGGTGCTCTTCTTTGTGGTAAGGTGTCATCTCCCTGGCAAGTCTTCGCATGTGCTGCAACAAGTTTGATGAGCTGGTGTTAATTTGATGAGCTGATTGTCACGGGTTAGATTTTTACAACCCGTACGACACTCAAACTACTCACATCTTCGTTCGAGCTCAGCCCAACTCCAATGCCACAAGACAAAAGTAAGAACACCGAAAAAGAATAGAAATTTGAAAGCAAAAAGAATATGTGGATCTCAAGAGAGAGATTGTTGTGTGTTGAAATTGATGGTTTGACAAATGAGTCAAGACCTCTTTATATACAAGTTCCTCTCCACAATCAACGGTGGAGATCAAAACGATCTACGGTCTATATCTACATGTAGACTTTTCTATTAAACCACCTAAGATAAATCTTGGTGTCTTTCTAGATCTCTATCTTCCTAGGATAAGTCTTGATGTTTCCTAATTCTCTACCTTCTTAAGATAAACCTTGGTGCTAAAGTATGACTATTTAGAAGGTATGACTTTTTAGATCATCATCTCTATCAAGTAAAAACCCACCAATTTAGCTCGTCCGTGACATGATGCTATTGGTTGCAAAAGGTGCCAACCATGATGGTGTCCAATTTCTTGCGTAGTTAGGCCCACTTTTTAATCATATGCTAAGATTTCGATTCTGATGCTTTTCTAGGTGCTCCAACAGCATGGGATATGCTGCATGAAGAGGATTCCTTGTGGCGCATTACAACATCATGCACTGATCTGGATCACATTTTGGGAGGGGGTATAAGCTGCAGAGAAGTTACTGAGATAGGTTAGAAGGCTTCCTTTTTTTTCTCCGTTAATGATCCCGCAATTTGTACAGTATCTGAACATTATCTTATATGTTGGTCAAGGTGGAGTGCCGGGCATTGGTAAAACACAGTTTGGGTAAGAAAATGTGGGATATACTTCTCCTGTCTTCTTTATAATCATCTACGTTCTATCAATCGCTATATTAACAAAGGGTTTTCAGGATTCAACTGGCCATCAATGTTCAAATTCCAGTTTATTATGGAGGCCTTGGAGGCAAAGCGGTATATATTGGTGAGTCTGGATTAATGCCTACCACACACTTTCCATATGAACAGTAATTCTTAGCCTGACGTCTGGTTGTGGAAAATTTCCAGATACGGAGGGTTGCTTCATGGTGGAACGTGCTTTACAAATAGCTGAAGGATGTGTGAAGGATGTTATGGAGAATAACTATATCCAACAGAGAGACCCCGAGAATATCCAGGCTAACCTTCACCCAGACAATTTCCTGGCTAACATATTCTACTTCCGTATCTGTAGTTACACGGAGCAAATTGGCTTGATAAGTTACTTGGAGAAGTTTGTTTCGGAGCATAAAGATGTAAGTATCCGGTGATTGTGCAGGCAATCCAAGCTTCTATCCCGCTAGTTATCTTTAATTTCAAGCTTATTTGTAATATTCTATCTTGTACAATGAATGCTCTTCAGGTTAAGATTGTTGTGATTGATAGCATTACTTTCCACTTCCGCCAAGACTTTGAAGACTTGGCCCTTAGGACGCGGGTGCTTAGTGGCATGGCCCTAAAGCTGATGAAGCTTGCACAGAAATTCAATCTGGCGGTAAGCACATTCAAGATTGAGATTGATGCTTGTGTGAAAATGTTGTTAGAGATGATATCAAAATGATTCGGCTTAGCATAACTCCTTCCATGTTTCCAGGTTGTTCTACTGAATCAAGTGACCACTAAGTATACTGAAGGATCATATCAACTAACCCTTGCACTAGGTAAAACTGTTCTATTCTGAAAAATACACTGAAGCTACTGATTTGCATTGCCACTGGTGCATTTCTGCGATGGCCTTTGAGATAACATTGTGGATCTGTTATTTGACCTAATATCATTATATAAGTAGCTGCTGAATCAATTCCGTCTATGGAAAATGGTGCGCAGGTGATACATGGGCTCATGCCAGCACAAACCGGTTGATCTTGTACTGGAATGGTGACGAGCGTCATGCTTACATTGAGAAGTCACCCTCTCTGCCCTCAGCATCCGCACCTTACTCTATCACGAGGAAAGGAATCCGAAATTCAGCATCGAGTTGTAAGAGGAGAAAGCTGATGTAACTTGTCTAGCTAGGAGAGATGGAGCCATCAGAAGTTCGTGGACTTGTAGGCGAAGAAAACACAAGTTGTCTAGCTAGGAGCGGTTGAGCCATCAGAAGTTTGTAGGAGATATCTAGGTTTTCATAACTAGCCTTCTCCTGTATGCATTCACTCAATCATGAAACGTATGTATATGTATGTACTTGTACCTGCAAGGTTCTCAATCGTCATCCTTATTGAAGGTGGACACTTGGATTGAAGTAAACTTGTGAGGAGTTTCGGATCAATTAGTTCAGTACTCTTTAAGGAACAAGAAATGAATACTTACCCAACTCTTTTCACCGAGTAACAAAATGCCATTTAACATTCATGGTGATGCCATTAACTATCTGTTGGCACACAAGGCTGATATTCTATCAACCAACTGCTATTGGCGCGGAAGGCAAAGCTACTGATTTTCATTTGCAACTTGTTACCAAAATCTCAAAACTGACTAATCAATACCTCACTTACCCCTGCACTAGAAACGTCAAATGCCCCATTAACCGGACAAAATATCTTCCGGTCGGAAATATTCCACCATTTACTTCATGAAGACAACACCATCAGAAGAATCTAACATTAATCCGCAATCTGTGTTATCCCACCCAACAGAAATTTGAAACCATGCTGTATATAAAGGCATAGAAGGAAACTTGCGGATCAAGAGAGCTAAGAATGCTGAAATCCAATAATCATGTTTCCACATATCTTCACTGCTATCAGGTTGCAGGACTACCAAAGTTCACAGTTCAAATATCAACTACTACAAGTACAACAAAGTACTTAATAAAATAGGAGGAACTGTATCAAGCAAAAATAAAACACGGCATGCAATCTTTTATTGGAACAGCATCAAAAGAATAACATGTTACCAATTGGCATATGTGAGTCCTGAACTCTACAATACTCAAACTACAGCAGTTACATCCCATAAAAGAGAAACAACTACTGCCAAAAAAAAAGAAAAAAAGAATGGCTCTGTCACAGCTTACATTGCCCAAATAATGTCAAGACCTCCGCGAAGCAAGAAACAGATAACCCGCCGTCTCAACAGCATCGTTGGGATACATGACAAAAATAAGGTTAATCGGGCAATGCACAGGTAATGACCAAAACAATAATACGAATCAAAGAAGAAGAATTTGAAGGATCCTGATCCTACCACACTGTATACATCACACATCATTGAGCACTCTTTCCAGGCTTGTAGTACTTGATGTACCAACTAACGAACTTCTTCAACCCAGTCTGCAGATCAGTTGTTGGCTTATACCCAAGCTCCTTTCGCGCGAAGCTAATGTTGGCATGGGTGTATTGCACATCCCCATTCCTTGGCAATTTCGTCACAATCCTCTTTGCCTTGACCTTCAAAAGCCTTTCTAGTATGCTGACAAGATCCGAAACAGGCACAGGCGAAGTATTTCCGAGATTAAGCACCCTCAGTTGAGCTGGTCCAGTCTTCTTCCCTCCGCTACCAGTACTCTTCTCCGCAGTATCCAAAGCCCCCAAGCAACCCTTAACGATATCATCAATGTAGGTGAAATCACGGGCAACAGTGCCATGATTCGCGGCCTCAAAGATGTGAATTGACTTCCCCTTCAATATGTCGTTGGTGAAAAAGAAATAAGCCATATCCGGTCTACCCCAAGGTCCATAAACGGTAAAGAACCTCAATCCGGTAAGCGATAGGCCATAAATGTGATTATAGGTATGTGCAATTTCCTCTCCCGCCTTCTTAGTTGCGGCATATAGACTTGCCGGTTGATCCGTCCTATCCTTTTCCGAAAAGGGCACCTTAGTATTCAATCCATACACAGAGCTGGAAGATGCCCACACAATCGCGGGTTGTGGATTGGCAGATTTACAAACCTCAAGCAAATTAACAAAGCCAGCAATGTTGCTATGCACATAAGAGCTAGGGTTTTTCATTGCATACCTAACCCCAGCCTGAGCAGCCAAATGCATGACATGAGTAAATGGAACAACCTCAAACAACTTCCTCAAAAGGGCTTGATCATTGATATCTCCTTCCACAATGAACACACCGCTCCTCTCCAACAGAGCCTGTCTCGCACGCTTCAGAGATGGATCATAGTAGTCATTGAAATTGTCAATCCCCAACACACCATCCCCTCTCCGCTTGAGGGCGGCCGAGACGTGGGTTCCCACGAACCCAGCGGCTCCGGTGACAAGCACCGAAATGCCATTGGGGGCACGGACCTTGGCTGAGGAGCGGACCCGCTTCTCCCACTCAGGCCCACCCCATGAGAAGGAACTCAGAGACCTCCTAGAAGGATCATATTCATGTGAAGCGGATGAATTGATGGATGAGTTAGGTGATGCTCTGATGAAGAACATCAAGATGAGGCCAAGAAACAGGAACGACCAAAATGTCAGCTTGGCAAGAGGGGTTGAATGCCACCTTGGCCTATACGGTGACTTCTCCATCTTGAACTTGCCTGGGGTTGAAGGTGTGCTGTCAATGTGCCCCATTTGCTTCATCAACTTCCAACAACAACAAGAACAACAACAACCACAACCACAACCACAACAAAAACAACCACCACCGTGGAAATCAAATCTCTATCTGGGTTTTGCCAAAGACCAGATTTTGGAATCTGGGTATTCCTCACAATGCGAAACAAAGCAGCCTATCATATGATTTAGGGATTTGGAAATTCTCCCTCTTTCTCGCTACGCAATTTCTATCAAGATAGAAAGGAATGTGGGAAGTTTTGTGGCTCTCTTGGGAGGGATTGTTGTTGGTGATGAAGCAATTTCAGAATTTTGGAGCCCTAAAGAATGAAAGGTGAGGCTGACTTTGCAATTTGAAGGAAAACAAATGGGGAAATATAAAGAGAAAAGAGAAGAATTGGGATTGAGAAATTTTAGGAAGAAAACAAACAAAACGAAAAAAAGGGAGGAATTTAAATATTGATGAGATCTATCCAACAAAGAGTCAAAAAAAACTGTGAAAAAAATAAGGTGGAGATTGGTGAAAGTCATTTACTCACATCATGACGCTGAAATTTGGAGGAAAAGAACGAGGAAATGAATGATTGAATGAGTGAGGCGGTGATGCAAAATCTATCTCAATGAAAATCCAACATCATTAAAATTGATTGGTCACCCAACCTTGGCTTTTCAGGTCCCCTGATCTGTGCTCTTTACATTTGTGGTTTAAACCAAGAATGGGCAGCCCGTGCCCTTTTTCCCCAACCTGCAGGCAGCAGGGTTTCACCATTCAAACCATCGTAACTATTTCCAACCATTTGGTGTAACAACTATAAATAGGATGGCGGATAAACTAAATGTTTTACGGTTGAGAATCATCGCTATTTTTGCGTAAACTTATGATTAGAATATGACAGATTAAACATTAAGTTCTTATTATGGACTTTTATTGATTGTGTATCTTCATAAAAAAAAAAAAAAAAAAACAGAACACAAAGAAGCGTCTAACATACAGTGATGTAAACCCTATGACTCTCATATGACAAAAAATGGGTTGATGGTCCTTCCTCTATTGGTAAATGTGGAAAGCAAGCAAGAATTTTTTGTATTGACCATGACCTGCCCTTTAGCAGTACAGCATAACTTATTTTTTACACTGCCTCATAAGTTATTTTACTTGAATTCTTGAATATGGTAAAGAGAAAGGTCATAGGAGGGCAATGACTTTCATAGCTTAGATCATGATTTTGTCACTACTATGTTAGTATTTATTTATTGTTAAATCATTGATATATAGTCAACTTAGCTAGTTTGCTAGAGTGATACAGTTCTAATTTTTTCCAAATTTGAGAACTTTGGAAGTTTTGTATACAAATGAAAGGGGATCCCCAGTTGTTAGGGAATGTCCAGCACCATGTTGTATTTGATCCAAGCCCAAGGTTAAGATTCATTTGGGGTTTTGGGCTTCTTTTTTTTTTTTTTTTGTGGTTTTTGTTTTTGGATTGTTTTTTTGTGGATATATTTTTTTAGGAGTCTTATTAATTCCAAATATTTTGGACACTTTTTATAGTTTATTTTTTTGAATTAGATTTTCTTTTTTTGTATTATGGTTTGAGATTTTGTACAATATTCATGTTATAGTTTTTGTTACAATAGAGGATCCATATCCATCGTGAGATCGTGAGGGATGTGCCATGTAGCGTACAATTAAGTACTCCATACCAAATTCATCCTATGCTGTTGTATACAGAAAGGAAAATGGATCCTAGCTGCATTTATTGGATCCCACGAAACATTTCTCTACTTTGTTGTCAAGCGAAATCCCCGAAAAGAATATCCCTCTACTCCTCTCTCTGTGCTCGCTCTATAATTCCCAAGGATGAGTAGGCAACTATAAGTAGCTAACCAATTAGCAGTGCCAGACCACACATCATTTATGATTCATCGCCCTATCTAGAGGTACCAGGTACCAGCTGTAAGGGCACATTGCTTTTCTTTTTTCCAGATAAAAAGGGTTTATAGTCTTTTTCTTGTGTATATTTTTGTTTATCACAGTAGGATAGATCGGACAAAGATCAATAGATCAATCGGATGTTGGGATGTGTAATCGATTATCTGTACATCAGAATTGAACAAGTCACGTTAGACGGGAGATCAAGATTTCAACCCCGAACATCCCTTCCGACGCTCAAATCAGTCCCAGAAATAGGTGGGTGAATAAATTAAATGAGAAAAATAATGAGCGAACCTTCTCTCTTTTGGGTGAGTCATCATTGGGTTTTTTTTTTGTTTTTTTGAGCTTTCCATCCTCCATTAAACCCAATTCCCCTTTATTCATTATTTTGATATTTCGGAAAACTATTTTTGGATGATCATCAATTTTGAATACGTACGAGTTCAGGATGTGTATTTTCAATTTTTGCGACAGAACCTTTGAAATTGTGTGCACATAGAAGATTGAATAAGCTATAGACATTATATCAAATTGTCGGATGTACATCGTTATATGATAAAGTTGTCCTTAGACATGAAGTGAGAAGGTTAGTACTTTGGTATCTGGAAACATGAACCATCTTAAGGTAGAAAGGAAAGATGTAATGCCCTCCATCAGTCTATTGTTATTTGTTTGGAGGATCCAATAATCACTTAGAGTAGATAGGAGTAATGAAGAAGAATTAATTTGGTGTGCCAGGCAGGCAGCCAGCCGAGCAGCAGTACCTTTACATATAATGTGACAAATCCACAAGGTGGAAAAGCGCAAAACGGTGAGGCATGGTGTCTGATTTGTCTACATTCCCTTTCCTTTATTTTGTGCTCCTGTGCGTGCCGCAAGTCACGGAAGGATGGGCTAATTTATGGAGTTTTTTTTAAGAGTTGTCCACAGTCTTTTAAAATGATTTAGAATTTTTTAGATTAATCTTAAAAGATAGAGAGAATTGTAGATAACTCTAGAGTTTTTTAGGCATTCTAGAGAATTTTTTGTAAATATCTTAGGGGAAGAGTTTAGAAGACTCTTGTATATTCTTAGAAGAAGAAGGGTATAGAAGAGTCTAAAAGCCAAGTCTAGAACTCTCCATGGACTTGTATATATAAGGGTGAGGCCTTTTGGCCAATCTATCTCATCCCATCCAAGACATCTCATATCCCACATTCTTATAAACTCAAAATTTTGTAAACCCTCAAGTGTTCTTAATATAAACTTATTTTCAAATCCAAACTCTCTTACGTTCTCAAATATTACCTTTGGATGACGAGTTAGGCTGAACTCAAGTGAAGAAGTGTGTAGTTTGAGTGCCGCACGGGTAGCGAGAATCTATCCCCGTGACAAGTTGGTATCAAAGCCTTGGTTCGAGAGATGACGGATTCAAGCATTATTGAGCATGAGATTCCCGAGGAGGTGAACACCGCGAATGTAATCACGTGCAAAGGAAGGGGAAAGTCGAAAGATGTTCAAACGACCATGGAGTCACGACTCTCGCGAGTGGAAGAGATCGTGGTTAAGATGGCGGATCGATTGGAGGAAGATGTGCCTAGCAACGATATTATCGAGGCTCGAGAGGAATGCCTCAGGGGTGTGTTGCAAGGTGCTCTCAACTCATGCTTGGACACTCTTCGTAAGGAATTCCGAGCGCAAATGGAGGAGGTACATGCGGTGATGACCACTCTCCAAAAGAAAATGAGGGTCTTGAGGGAAAAAACTTCACTATGCAAGGCGGCCATAGCGAATGATGGAGCAAGTTTTGGGAAGATGGCGCAGGTCGAGCCTCCTGAGCCAAAGTCGTTTATGGGAAAACATGATGGTAAGGAGGTCAACACCTTCTTCTTCAACATGGAGCAATACTTCGATCACTTGGGCATAAATGATGAAGAAAAGAAGATCAAGACCGCAGCCATGTTTCTCTCCGATACGGCGACTATGTGGTGGCGTCGTCGTTACAGTGACGTTCAAGCGGGAACGTTCACCATGGAGAAGTGGGATGACTTTAAAAAGGATCTCAAACTCCACTTCTATCCGGAAAATGCCCAATATGAGGTCAAGAGACAACTGCGAAAAGTTGAGGCAAACGGACACGATTCGGGAGTATGTGAAGGAATTCACGGAGTTGCTCTCCCAAATCAACGACATGTCCGAGGAAGACAAATTCATCTACTTCGAGGATGGAGTTCAACCGTGGATACAAAAAGAGTTACCACGACGTGGTGTTCAAACTTTTACGACGGCCATGGCGATTGCAGGGTCCTTCATCGAATTCAAGAGGAGCGAGTCTCCAAGGGATAACGAGTCGAGGAGTGACTTCGAGAAAGGTGGAGGAGAGAGCCATGAAGGGATCAAGCCGACTTTGAGTTTCTCTAATAGAAGTGACTCGAAGAAAGGAGAGAAAAGAGGGTGGAACAAGAACACGTCCAAGGACGCGACGAAGTCCAAGGGTGAGGTCAAGTGCTTTTTGTGCGATGGCCCTCACTTTATTCAGGAGTGTCCGAAGAAGAATGCTCTCACGGCTATGGTTGCTCGGGTGGAAGAGGAACCCGTAACGCGGTGAACACCACAGAGGAGAAGTCTTCATCGAAAGGGTTGATGTACGTCGATGCGGTGATCGGATCGTACACAACCCATGCCTTGGTTGATACCGAGGCAACTCATAGCATTGTCTCGCGGGGAGAGGCAAAACGACTTGGACTTCGAGTCGACAAAGAGTAAGACATGTTCAAGGCAGTGAACTCGAAGGCCGAACCAATCGATGACGTGACCTGTGGCATGCGGCTTCGCATTGGCGATTGGAAGGGATCGGTAGATCTCGCGGTCATTCCCATGGACGACTATCCTTTGATGTTTGGAATCGATTTCATCGAGGGTATGAAGGCGATACCAATCCTCTTCGCCAATGTCTTGCACATAATGAAGGACAATGGAATTTGCGTGGTCCCGATGGTGCGACGAGCGAAGAAGGCTCAAGCAAAAATGATCGTAACTATGCAACTCTTTAAGGGAATCAAAAATAAGGAACCTACTCACTTGAGGAGAGGTGAGTTCTCTCACGTGGCAAAGGAGGTGTCAAAGAAGATCTCACAAGTCTTGCCGAAGGAACTCCCACCACGACAGCAAGATGGGTGCTCGAAGGTTTCTCGCGACGACTCAAGGAAAAGATTGAGTCATACAAGTGCGTCGCGACGAGGACGTCCGCGACATAGGTGGAGGAGTATGTCACGGACGGGTTAATTTATGGAGTTCTCCTTGAAGAGTTGTCTAGAGTTCTCTAGAATGATCTAGGATTTTCTAGATTAATCTTGAAAGGTAGAGAGAGTTGTTGACAACTTTAGAGTTCTCTAGACATTCTAGAGAATTTCTTGTAAATATCTAAGGGGAAGAGTGTAGAAGATTCTTATATTTTCTTAGGAGAAGAAGGGTATGGAAAAGTTTAGATGCCAAGTCTAAAATTCTCCATGAATTTGTATATATAGGGGTGAGGCCTTTTGGTCAATCTATCTCATCCCATCCCAAGACATCCCATATCCCATATTTTTGTAAACTCAAAACTTTATAAATCCTCAAATGTACTTAATACATGATTGTTTTCAAATCCAAACTCTCTTACATTCTCAAATATTATTTTTGAATGATGAATTAAGTTGAATTCAAACGAAAAAATAAGTAATTTAAATACCGTACGGATAACGAGAATATATCCCGTGACCCGCAGCTCAGCCTCTCTTCTCTTCATTTGTGTCTGTCACGTCAATGTCGCCCCCATGCCTCTCCATTAATTTAGTACTCCAGTTTGTACAAAATCTCAACAATGTCAACAGCAACCATCCAATTACATTAGTGTGGCGACTTGCTGATATTGAATTCTCGTTTAGTGGAAACTGCTATCTTATTTTGAAACTCATAACTTCATATAGTGATAATATCCTGTTAAGGAATGCTCAAATAGCTCTACTTTTTGTTATTTATCCGATCTACATGTGTACAATAACTAGAAAGTGCTTTCTTGTACACTGATGGAGAGAATCATTTCCCCATTGATCAACCGTATATAGGTATCTGGTACCCACTCTAAAATAGAACCTCAGTTAATGCGAAAGTAAAAATTTCACAGCATCACCCATCAGAAAAACAGATGCATGGATAAAGAGCAATAGCCGTACAAAGAGGCTGCGGTAGTTCATTTGAACTTCACCGACATAGTTATTTAAGGTTCAATGTCCCCACACCTTTCTCCCAGTTTCTCCCAGTTTCACCGACATAGTGAACCTTCCCATGTCACGGCAGCCCAGGAACGTTATCCAAGTGCGGCCGGGATCATGATGCTAACGGGAACATCTGCACTTGCAGTCGCAGCCAAAGAGATGGTATTCCCATATGTGTCAGCCGATGACATATCTAGCTCCCTCCGGCAGGATTTCTGAACAAATGGCATCAACCGGTCTCCTTTACTATCTAGTTTGCCGTTGCACTCATGAGACTTCAAGATCCAGCCTCTATACTTTTGTTGGTTATAAACAGAAGCGTTTACCAAGCAATTGTATCCTAAGTTATAATTCGGCCAACATGGAAATGAACTGATAAGCTCAAGTTCAAGGGGCGATGTCAACCGAGAAAGGGGTTATGCCATTCCTTTCAAGTTAGTATAATAGAGGCCGGGGATTGGATGTAGTCACAACGTAAAACATCAAAATTTTCCATAAAAGAACTCAATTGAAAATTATGGCTATTTGAATAGCAATTGCCATCAAGCTGACAAGCGTGTATAAATTTCAAAAGTCGTACTTGGTTCTTCCACTAACTAAAATTAGGCACAATGTATCTGCCATATTGGATGAAGAATTGAAGTAGTTCCATGCCTCGAGCATCAGCCGCTTCCTTGATCCTTTAAAATGAACCACCTGCATATAAAAAGAGAAGATGAAAACTCAGAGCTTCAATGAAGAACAAGCGACCTCAGTTAGAGAAGATGAGAATTGTATGGAACTAATGAAAGTGGCTAGCTCGTAGACTTTGTGACATATGATGCAGCATACCTTAACATCCAAAGGCATGCCATGAAATTGTCCTGCACCCTCTGGAGGTGTCCAATTATAGATTGCACAAGGTAGAAACAATATGGACGTGGTGGTATTCATTGTTTCCATGAAAGCAACAGGTTTGGTAAATCTCCTCGAATCAAACGGCATCTGCGACTTAACAACCCAGGCAAGTGCTAACTGATCGCCTAGCATGCGAGAAGCCTTCATATACCTTGTAGTGTAAGCTTTCAGCACCTCCAGCAGGAAATTCCTTGCTCTGCAGCCAAACATTAAAACATTGACTAGATGCAATTTTTTTTTTCACAATGACAAAAGAGGATGCGATTTCATTAACTGTTCTAAAGGAGGGATCTCTTAGTCTTTGATGGGAAGGCAAGTTCAGGGTGGGAAGCAATTCTACTTATGTAGTGGAGAGAAAAATTCTGCTTAATAGAGATAAATCAGTGATCAAGCAAGAAATGTTATGCTAGGTTCCTTCAATGCTTTAGACTTTAGAGCAGTGTAAGGGAGCACAATGAGCTGCAAAGAGAAAATATCAACAGCAATTCGTAGAAAGATCTATACATTACAAATCAATGCAAACAAACCACAGAAGAAAAAAATGGTAACAGACTTCTCAAACATCATGTCTCTTTTTTAAGATACATCTATGTTTCAGTCTTTCGCAGAACCTAATAGAGAATAGAAGATCTGCATCCCATCACCCAATATTCCACTACCAAGATTTCACTTGTTATCAGGCATTCTAATGCAGGGGAAGTAAGAAAAAGATCTAAAAGACGAAATGCAAACACCAAGCAAGCTATTGAGTACAACGACCACACCTTTGGATTCCCTCTTGAGTTCCCCGAACAGCAATGAAGCCTGAGTTCAGAGGCTGATCTCTGTTATTTCTAAAGGTAAGTGCCAGGTGAAAATTTGGACATTCATGAAATATCTGGCTGATATCATCAACAACAGCTATATCTGAGTCGGTAAAGATGTAGTGAGTAATTTGGCCATTCTCAAGTAGCTTTGGAAGCTCTTCAAGTCTTGTATCCAGGAAGTCCTGCACACAAGAAAATAATGCCTGATATAAGAAAGCTAAATAAATGTATTGTAAGTACTAAAGAAAGAAAGAAGCTGGGCATGGAAATAAAGTGAAAATCAAAGATCGGATACCATACACCCTATATTGAATTTTCACCGATTAGAACTCAAGATTTGCTAGCAAAAAATATATGGTTCTAGTGGTGCAAATTCAGGCCTTACCGCTGGCGAAGATTTTTTGGGGACAATAAAGTCCTAATCTCCAGCTGAATTCAACTCAAAATCAAATATTTCTGTAACTTTCCAAAGTGCTCAAAGGCTACTACCATTAGTAGGGATTCTATAGACCCTAAATGATTCAACATCAGTATCCCACTAATCAAATTATTTCAGGAAGTCTTGAAATTTTTTAAAAAGGGATAATCATCTCACTCTGTACCATAGAGTAACAGAGCTAGTAAATAGGAGGCATCCAGTAGAACCTAATATGTGTTATGAAGTTGAAATTCCAGTGAGCCCACTAGTGAAATAGTAAGCATCAAATAGAAGCTCAAATGGATTATGAAGTATAAGTTACGCTGAACCATTAGTGAACAGGAAGCATCAAATAGTAACTTCTCTGCATCATGGCATTGCGAACTTCAACAAGCAATACAAAGCGGCTAAAGCATTTATTTGATACAAAGGAATTAACCACTATATAACATGCACAGGCAAAGTAAAACTGAAAAAGTTGCTGGATGACATATTCAACTTAAAGGGACTATACTTGTCTACCTTTCAATTTATGCTTTCTTGAACAAAGAATAATTCATTCTAATAAGAAAGGTATGCGAGATCTATGAATTTTGTATCCCCAAAGCGTATAAAGCAAAATAGCATCAAACATATCCATAGCAAAGGAGAAATGTACCACTTGCTAGTGAATTCCATGAGCCCTTACAATGTATGACCTGATTCTTTGCAGCATCAGCTGTTCTCTTGAATATTGACCCTGGATAGGGTGAATGATTACCCTTTCCTTTCCGACACGTAAATCAGATGCTGGATCAGTCAGAATGTACACATGGCTCTGAGGCATGGCTACCTGCAGAAACATATGATTTTAAGAATGAGATTCATCTGTCCAACACAAAATACTGTACCAGAGGAACAGATACCTAGTAGCACGATGATTCCTCGATTAATCAAACCAGAGATGCAAAGAATGCTCTTGAATCCAAAAGCTCTATCTCATACAGAAATCAATGTTCAATACCATGCAATATTTAATAAAAGTCACTCCATGATCTTAAATCCAAGTCCTTGAGGCATCAAATGCACAAGGGCAGTGCTTGTTTCTATTATAGATCCCTTGATCCATGAATAACAAATCCCACACCTTGGCCATCGTATCTTCAGCTCTATAACCATCTTAAACCAGATACACATAGGGGAACTAATTGCAAGTCGAGGTTAGATGGTAATATAATTTAGGGGAAAAAAGAAGAAGTAGATTACCCGTATGAATCTGATGTACGTGTCCAAAATAGCCATGGACCGCTCAAATTTAGAATAAGTAACATTCCCAACTGTTACAGAGTCCGAGTCTAGTCTCCCACTGAGAGTGGAGTTATAGACTGTGAAGACACTGACGAAAGCAACACTGGGTCCTGAATCGGAAACTTGAGCAGCAGATGAATGACGCGTCTTGTTAAGAGCTTTAATGCCTGGGAAGCATGCGAAGAAAAAATGAAGCACAAGAGGAGTGGCCTAATGAAAATCAATCACGCGTGGATGTATAAACTTAATACGGACCTCGGCATTGGAGGCGATCTGGGAGGCCCTGACCGGCAGCAGGACCAAGAACCAGGTGGTCGAACTTGTTTTGGCCCGGCTTCTTCTCCTTCACCCGCTGATCATCTACGGCGCCGGTTTCATGATGATGCAATTCTAACACTAGACAGAACAATCAAAAACTAAACTATTAACAGAGAGAGATGGGGAAAGGTAAAAAAGAAGGAAAAAAAACAAAAGACAGAAAGAGTGGAGATGGTTACCGGAGAAGAGATGGGAAAGGAAGACGAGGAGAGGAAGCAGAAGCAAGAAGCCACGCCAACCTATCGTTCTTCTTATCCTCATAATCATCCCCCCGCCGGGTTCTTCTTTTCTCATCCCAAAATCAGAGCATCGCCAGCCAGATCTGGATGAAATGCGATTTCAATTTTAGGTTTTGGCTGTGCGAAAGTTGTAGCAAGGGTTGATGCTTCCCAAATTCAGAGCATCCACCAGATCACTTCACAGGCCGCTGCGGCGTCGGCGGCTCCATGAAGATCGGTGGTGGCGCTGAAGCGTGGTTCGTTTGATCCGGCTGGAATTCAGAGTGAAGACGCGATCGACTACTCGTGTTTTTAATGGACAAAATGGTCTAGTTTGCTGTTACCAAACCGATGGGCTATAAATTAAGGAGGCGCTTCTTCCTATTGTAAGATACACAAGAGTAAACATGTTGATTGACCATTATCGTTCTTTCACAGACTATTGCCATGCGGTATCGCCACCTTTACAGTTTGATGCAATGAACTACATTTTCCATTAATAACTTACAAAACCAACCAAAAAATATACTACTTCCTCACATTTTTTAAATTGAATGTTCCAACCAAAAAATATACTACTTCCGCACCTATTTTTATCACGTCATCAAAGATGGTTATCTTTTGTTTAAAAAATTATCGATTAATTACAAATAAAATATTTTAATCAAGAGTTAGATAAGTATATAATTAAAAAAATAATTAGACAATTGAATAAAAAATTCAAGTAAAAAAAATAGTTGAAAAAAAGGTTGAAATTCATACAACGTGTTGAAAATTTAATTAAAAAGAATCATAAATTAATATTTAATTGTTAAATCATAATCAACAAGGTAAAAATGTTGTGATTGTGAGAAAATTCGTTATAATTGAAACTTTTAGGATGTAAAATATCTCGAAGCATTGAAATGACAGTTCTATAATTGATGCCAAATACATTTAATTTCAAATTATAAAAATAAGTACACTCGTTTTAACACCAAGGTAATATGCAACTACCTGTAGTATCCCAATGAATTGAGCTAATCTTCAAAGCAAGTTTTAATATTATCTATATGGGTGAATCTTTCCCCATTGAATTGAATCGACAATCAACGTTATTTGATACAAACAACACAAAATCCTGCTAACAGAAGTCAAATAGATTGCAGCAGAGAAACAAGATAGAACCAAATCCAAATAGAAAAAGAAGTAAGAACATAAAGAAACACCTCGCAAAAATCCCAAACACAAAGCAAGCTGAGTAAAGTTGAGAAAAGGGATCGCTTATCGCTTGGAGTGGCTGGCGCGGTGGAGAAGAGCACACCACGACAAAGGCCAAGTCAGCTGCGGGAGCCAATTTTTTGAAGGAATAGCGATCGAGAGAATGGAGGGGGTCCGACGAGACGACGAAAACTCTAAACCCTAGAACAAATTTTTTACGAAGGACTGTTTTTTTTCCCTCCAACAGGAAATACTGTATGATGTTATCGGTACATTGATTATCTGTGAGTTTTGACAATAAAAAAATAAAAAAATATGTGTTTTAATATATCCTTTGTTAAGTAGTGATCCAACGATTGAAATTTAATTATATGAATAAATGGTCAAGAATAAAACAGGATAATTTAATCTCAACTCTCCATCTCAATTATTTTAATCTAAACCGTTATTTTATTCCTTGACACATGATGTGTCAAGATACAAAATCCCTAAAACCCATAAAAATTTATGAGCATAATAACACACACCATAAGTTTTCATCAAAATTAAGTAAATGACAGTTTATCTTCTACCTCATAATTGATCATAAGATTATTCAGTGGGTTTCTCATATGGGAATCCTCATGTATAACTGAAGGACTGTTTGATATCACTGTCAAAACTGTGGAAATCAAAATAAAAAATAAAAACAAAAAATCAGTAATAAAAATCAAAATCACTTTATAAAATAAAATAATTTTTTTTATAAAAAAAATTAAATACTGGACTCAGATGAATCAAGAATCAGAATAAAAAACAGAAAATAATTTTTTCTGGATTTCTGTTTTCAATTTCTGCTTCATCAATTTAAGAATCAGAAAATAAAAAACAGAAAACAGAATAAAAAACAAACACTTTTGTTTCATCAACTAATGAAACAAAAACAGAAAACGGGAATCAACAACGATATCAATCAGGCTCTCAAGAAACCATTAGCTCTGCTGCTACATCATCCAAGTCCTGGAACGAAGCAAACTAATCAAAACATATGCAGAGAGTAGAGAGCTACTTCTAGATACTAGATTATCAATCGACACTCCC
>JAOVYX010019678.1:0-18129 GCA_035668315.1 Drosera spatulata | reverse complement strand
GTCCCGTGGTTTTTACCTTTTTATTTTTAAGGGGTTTTCCACGTAAAATTTTGGTGTCGACTCCATTTATTTTTGGGTTATTTATTTATCCCATTTTTATAACGCAACGAGGAAAAAATGCTGGGCAATTTTCGCTGCACCACATACCGATTTTTTCCAATAGATAGTCTGAGCCTTATAAAAAAGCACCTGACGAGACTTGACCCATGAAGCTAACCAAATTCGATTTTGTCAATCACGTCGGGTAGCTTCATAAAACCCATGAATTCGATTTGTTTTGCACATGAGTTAGTTCAGCAGAGTATGATCTGATTAATTTATCATCACAGTCATTCTACTGAAAATATAACAACATTCAGCCCCAACTCAAAATCTTGGCAAATACACAATCGGATCCAACTTCAACCACAACTGAACGTTTTACACAACGAACTACTCCGCTCCATACCTGGTTCTACATAAAGATACTACTCGACTCCAGACGAATTGGGAGCACAATGCGATAGCAAATATACAGTTTTAGGCAACAATAAAATCAAAAGGTTGCATACCTCGAAAATTGGCTATGATTTGAACCTCCTCTTCTGTACTCGACGCGGATATCAGGCCGGTCACCGAGCCAATCATCGACGGCGAAATTCTTGGGAATCGAATTAGGGTTCGGTGATTTGGGGGCGGGTGCGGATTTGAAGAATGAGTCGATTGTTTTCTGCATCGTAGATTGAAGTTCGACTGGTGATTGATCAGCTCGATTGAGAGAAAAATATTGGAGATGAGAGGAAAAAATTCTAGGGTTTTGGGAAAGGAAAAAAAGTCTCTGCTGCCCGCCAAAGATTTTAGTTCACCCGCTAGTTTTTTTTTGGGTTGTCTAATTTGAACAGATAGACAAATAACCGTTGGATTCGTGGATTCTCATAAAATCCATCCAGTCCTACAGGCTACAATTCTTACAATATGTTCAAAATTTACACTACTACTCAGTATGAGTATATATTTTGATGCGATTTCTTTTCAATCAAATGTATCAGTATTTAATTTTTAATTATTTTGTATTAACAAATAATTTCTAATATAATTAATATACTCTTTATATTTCGAATTATGTGCAATAGTTTGACTTGACAGACGATTTTATATGAAAGTTGAATTCGATTAGTATATTGTATTTTTTTATGATGATGGGAGTTGATGTGAAAATATGTGAGAGAAGTTAGTGAAGTGTGATGAGATAGTATGTTTAATTTAATATAAATTTGATTCCAAATATAAAAATAAAGTAATATTGCATATGTATTTTGGGATAAAAAAACGTTGCGTTTAATATGGAACAGAGAGAATATCATTTTACAATCGTCACATCATTTTAATCGAACTTTGCTTCGATAAACTTACACTAATCAAACGTTATGAAAATTATGCAACAAAATCAGTAATAAAATTTGTCTTGTTTTACCGAGTGAAACGCATAGATTTTACATGTGAAAAAAAAAAAGAAAAATTAATTTTTTTGATATAAAGAAAAACAATTAATTCTTTCAATGATTAACTTAAAACCCCATGAAACAAGCACCGATATTGTGTTTGTGAGTTCATGTTTAGTAGGAAAATGATGAGAAAAAAAAAAAAAAAGAGTGGCCAAAATCCTTTCTCATGCTCTGTTGTTTGTAAGTCTCAGATAGAAAAGAAAAAAAAAATAGAAGAAAATAAAAAAGGATTTTGGGGAAAAAAAAATTCCTTCCTAGTGAGATTTGAAAATGAAAAGAAAATATTTTTTTTTCTCTATTTCATCCCAACGCAAAGAAAGGTGTTGTTTTATAAGATTAACATGTTTTGTTCCGTTTAGAACCCTAAATCGCCAATTTTCGACTATAAACCCTTAATCACTTGAATCATTGAATGGCAAGCCCTTCACTCTTCAATCTCGAATGGAATCGAACCAAATCGTGGCATGCAATGGCTGCGATTTAGAGCAGAGAAAACGAGTGTTTTTGAAAGGTACTCGTCAGTCAATCGATTTTCGTTCCATTATTTCAAACATCGCCTCCGAATCGAAGCGAATTCAATGTTTCTCATCCTCTCGACTTTGATTCTTTTCCTCGCACATAATTGCTCGCGGCTCAGTCGATTGATCATTCCCGCGATCGAGTTTTCATCAGGTTTGTGGTTCTTTCTAAACTGAACTTTGTGTGCTTTGATTCTGATATGTTTTGCCTTGGAGCCGTTAATCTGATGTGATTTTGCTTGATCGATGCATGAATACGATTTAAGTTGTTTCTCGTTAGAGGAGAGTGCTGCATTGGTGCTGATACTTGGTGAATCGTATGATCACGGATTTGATATGTACATGGAGCATCAGGAAACTATTTCTTTGTTCTGAGATATTATAGTGTTGCGTTGCATATATGAATATGTATATGGCGAGAAACATCCAAATCCCAATAAAGAATTTGGCCCTCTGTTATCTGTCACTGCACTGGACCTCTCTGACCTCCAGCCTTTGGGGTCGAAGCTGCTCTCTCTGCTAGCTGCCTCATCACCAAGATATATGTATACATGCCAAAGAGGGACCATATATTCATTCCTTCACCAAAATGCAGCTTCAGCCCCTCTTCAATGTAAAACAGTAAAATTTCAAAGGACATCGTCTAAAGGGATCTTCAGCAATATATCTTCGTTATGATTCTGAAACCCACTTTGTTGATTTCGACCCACTTTGTTGATTTCGTTGTGGTCTTCGTTGTTACGAATGAGTCTGTTAATTATAAACACAAACAATAACAAGTGCGCAAAATAAATGAGACAAAGATTTTTACATGCAAACCCTTGCGGGAAAAACCACGGGCGGTCACCGGTGACGAAGAATCCATTAATCAAATGAGGAAATACAAAAGGAGCTATACCCAAAATATTGAGAATCTCACAATAAGAGATAGAGATAATAATCTCTAAAACAAATCCCTTAAACCCTCAATGTATTTTTGTGTGTATATGTATACCAAAAACTCTTAGACTCTTCCTCTCCTTCCTTATCTCCCTGCCACTCAAATCCTCTCTATCTCTCAACTTCTCTCTGCGTCTCTTACTTTCCTCGTCTCTCCTCTTCTTTCTTTTATATGCAGGGAATCACGCGAAAGAACACGGAAGCCACACGCAAGGCCACACGGGGAACTCCACGCGGGGAAGGAGAGAGCACACGGAAACACGTATGATTTGAGGCATACCTTTCAACATTCGTCCTCGTGAATTCAGAGTCTTGTCTCCTCCCCTTTGTGAAACGTCCAAGTAAACGAGCGTAGAAGTAGCATTTGTGGAGTGATACGTGATAGATAACTCGGATAAGGTTATGTGAATCTGGTACCTTAGTACTCTTAAACGCTGGTGGACATTTATACAGATGGTTTAAATTTAGGGTAGTGCTAAATACAGGGTAAGAATGACTAGTTGTATAGCAATTTTCATTTTTAGTAAGAAAATTTTTCTTTCTAAAACATAGCTGCTCGCCTGCTCTGGAATTAGCCTTTCTTGCTCTGGAGTTAGCCACTCCCAAAATTTATCTTGTAATTCTGTTTTTATCACTGTATATATTCTTATCTTGAAGGTTTCTGGTTTTCAAGATTTTTCCTTGAGTCTTCATGCTAGAATATTTTCAAGGTGCTCAATTCATCCCAAAAGCATCTTTATATTCCCTTGCCTTTGATTCTGTCCGTTCAATATTTCAATTGAAGTCGAGCAGTCTATTCCGATTCATATTCTACTGCTTAATGTCAACCCTGACTTTCCAGCCATAACATTTTTCTCATAATTAGGTATCATTCCTTTCATTGACACTCATTATAGTAACATCGGAAGCCTATGCTATCCTTGAGATGCATATTGGGTGAATCTATGACCATGTGAATTAGCCCAAACTTATATACCCTTAGAGAGTTAGAGGCAATCCTGTGCCAGAAGAAGCGAGCCGGAGACTGTCTTAAGCAAGGATTTCATCCATCATTTTTCAAAATGATGACAAAATGCCCGAACCAATTGAAGTGATTAAATTTTAGGTTATTTCATTCATCTAAATCGTAACCATAAAAAAGATCTGAAGAGTGAAGATATCATTATATCTGCACTGATATGCATACAGCATGAGCACTAAGCCCATACACACACTTGTGCGAATTAAAAACTATTACTCCCATAATCCTGATCTAAGATACTTGTTTTCTCAACTATCCTGTCAAATACTCAAATTAAGTAAATTATCCTCTTAATTTTTTTTATAATCTCTGCTCCATGGAGCATATCTTAATTCACACTATCATGCAATGAAATCAATTTAATTAAATAAGTAAAATGAGGAACAAATATTAGGAATTGGGGACCATAAACACACCATACCTGTTGTTCTCAATGTGGGGGAAGAAAAGGAGGGATCTTCCTCACATGGTTGCATGTGATGGGATCGAAAACTATCATCATTCACCAAATGTATTTGACCTTTTCCTAACTCTCCCTTTTTTCATATTTCATATAACCATTGCTCGTCTCATCTTTTGGCTGCTTTACTGGGTTATTTTCTTTGCCATGCAAGTCTTTACGAATAACATGAACTTTGCATACTAATCCATACTCCCAAAAGTGTGGATGAATGACTGTTTAATGAGAAGGATAGTGATTTGGAGCCGATAGAGGAAAAAATGTGAGAGCCATGGTCGAGGGTGATACTGATATGAGAAGTGAACTCCTTCTGTGCATAAGGAGTTGAGAAGCAATGAATCATTCGTAGTCGTGAGAAAGGTAGAGGAAGACCTTAAAAGAGTTTGCTTAAACATTAAAAAGCGCTATGGCTTCAATTGCTGTGATTTCCTGGATGCAGTTGAACGAAATAAAAAAGAATGACGTTGTCTTTTCCATATAACCAACCTTATAACCAACCACAAAATAATAAGGTGAAGGCTGAATATGTTACTGTGGGATAGTGGTAGACGTTTTATGTGTGTTAAAAGCATATAGGCCTTCTATGCGAGGGAACCAGTGAACCCTACAACAACTTCCTCTCTGCCTCCCCCACAGCCTATAAAGCTGATGCCACAGATTCTTTATTGATATAGTGGTCCTCTTGCTAGCTAGTAATTTCCTTTTTATTTTGTGGGCTAAAGTTTACATATCATTTCACCACACTTTATTTTCCCTATATATCGAATTTACATTTCCCATATGTGCATCTATCTATCTTCATTGCTTGGCCTAGATGCTACTTCACAAAGCTTACATGATAAGAGATGTTGAGGTGAATTGAGCTCAATGTATTGCAACTGAAAGTCCTGTCATGCTTTTCCACAGCTTTCTTGAACTTCCTCTATGGATTCATCTTGCTCTGTTCTATTCTCTGTTCATGTTTAGATCAATGTGAACGGGGTTTTGATAAATTTGATCATGTAGAAGTTCAAGAAAGTTGTGGGAAGACATGGCCGATTCAGGATTTTAATGCTCGATGATGTCAATATTGAAGGCAGATCACCTCTTCGGAGAAGATCTTGATCAAGGTGATTCCTGAAACTCATTCATTTTGTTTCTTGTGTTGCTGAATTCTGTTGCCCGTTTGATTGCTGTTTAATCTTTTGTCACGTTTGGTTGAAAGGGTATGGTATAATTGTTGAATTCTGATGTCAGTTGTCGAATTCTCGTATATTTGTTCACCAAATTCTCTGGTTGGGCTTCAAAAGGAGTCCCATTCTCCTTATTTGAACTCTGTTACTGTGATCTATGATAAATTTATCTGTAGGAGTATGTCAGTTTTTTTGCTTCGAAATGAGATTCTTTGTACTTACAAGTTGTGTAGTCTCTTATATTCTCTTGCAATGTTGATTGGCAATCAAGCTGAACAATGTACAAATCATCCTCTCAGCACACACGGAATGAATGAGGATAGTAGTAGGATTCGAGCTCATGATCACTCCGAATCCTGCGACTCTTAAGAGGAGCTTACTCTATAAAAAAAAAGGTTCAACTCTCATGGTAGAAGACACAAGAATCTTTCGCGAAATTCCGTAGAATCACGTATCTGGTTCATTATAACGGGAGAATTTCTTCTCTGCTTGTTCTCCCAAGTGATTAGCAGAGGACAGAAGGACAAGATTGAGGGGGAATATTAGGAATGGTGAATTTCTGAGGAGATCAGTTGAACAGGAAGATTCTCATTCTTTCCATGTCAGTAGACAATAGTTTTGTCTGATCAATCATTCTGTGTGAAAAGGTTGATCCTTGTCTCCTTGTGAAAAATATCAACCCTATTTCAATTTCACCCCTTTTCATCTTACAGTTAACTCAATAGATTTCATATAATGAAATAAAGACTTCGTTTATTGTCGTTCTCCTACCTGTTTGATTCCTACGTATACCTATCATGTTGTTGTCTACTCCTACCTCACATTTGCTTCTCGCCATGATTTGATCGAATCGGCCATTTTGATTTATGGTGGCCGAACGTTGTGTTTGCTACTTTGTAGCATATTTTTCACCAAGATCTGATCGAACTCGCCGCTCTAGCTTTGTAGTAGCTAGTCTGTAAGTTGGTAACTTTGGTCGTGCTTGTTTACCTTGCGTGTTCGCTCTGCAGGCTGATCTATGTATAGAAGGTGTTTTCGATATGCATCCATGTGAAGGTTAATGTCTAAGATCTCGTTTTATATCAAAACCATAGAAATTACTCTCAATTTTATTGGATTGTTGTATTATCATGGATTCAAATGAGATATGTTGTCTTGACTGATTGCTGGGTTATAATTGTAGTAATAATGCAAATGACAGCAGCAATGTGAACTAGTGAATTCTGATGCTGCAAACAGTGTTGCAGGTAACATTGATATACCAATGTGTCTATTTTTATCTTTTTTTATTGCTCATTTTCTATTTTGTTTCAAAAATATTTCTGGGAAACAAATAGGTGGGCTCAGAGATTAGAAATTTATAATCTGAGTTGGCCCAGTGGTGTTCGATTTAATCTTTTTCTTGAAGATCTTGGGTTGGGGGACGTCTTATCAGTGTCCAGGGAATTAGTCGAGACGCACGCGGACTGCACGGATATCCTCGTCATCCCAAAAAAAAAAAAAAAAAAGAAGAAAAAAAAAGAAATGGGATTTTTTAATGTAACGTCGAAGTATTATTCCATCCGTCTCATAAGTATGTGGGTACAAATTTTGACAGCATGGACAGTGAAGACGGAAGACGGAGAAACTCTTGCATCAAATGGTAGTTAGTCTATAAAAAGGCCTAAACCAATCTATAGCACCTACATAAAGGCGAACTTTCACGATGTTTTACACCTTGTACATGCTTGTTAGAGCGGTTAGGCCACATATATGTGCATTGGTGTGATGACTATGGCATGGCCATATTGTACCGATCTGAAGAAGATATCAAGAAGTCCAACATTTGATGGTCCAAAACTCAAGTGATTGGAGTTAACTTCTCTTAAAGCAAGTTCCGAGTTCAAATTTTATGAAGGTAGAAAATAGATGTTGAAAGAGTTTATCCTTTTTGTTAATCCTTCACAACTCGATCAAAAAATGAATAATTACATTAAATAATACGAAGAATGCTATTCTGAGTTGAATGTTTGAATAATTCAGATCTAAATGATGCTGCCAAGTGCCAACAGATCTGTTCCATAAATTCAATTTAAATAGGAGGAGAATAATTGTGGTTTAGTACAAGTTGATCAGTGAATAATTCAGGGCACTGATTAGTTAGCTGTCACCATTATTTGTGCTGTTAACAAATTGCTGTCAGTGATTTCATTTAATCAAGTTTCAATGTCGAATACTGGTGTAGAATTATATTTAATCAATGTGTTCTTTGAGAATAAGTGAAAGTACCCGCAGGATTTGTAGCTGTGAATTTGCAGTTGCAGTACAAGTTCTATTGATAGTGATTGGGGCTGATCCTACATACTGTAGTATTTCATAGAGGGAAAAGGCTATTGATTTTCTGTACATGTGGAGAAAAACTTTAATATATATTCAATGTTTTAAGATTTCATTTTATATAAATCTTTGAGTAACTTTTAACAGTTACGTGGATTGGATTGTTGGTTCTCATATCTGGGTGATTAGCTCCTTTGTATCATGTGGAATACACACATCTTTGGTGTGTGGCATATAAATATGATTGGGCTTCGGTTGGGCCTTAAGGATCGGGCTTGAACTGGCCCAATCGGATGGGTCGAACGGCCCTATCCAAAGGTTTTGGCGACCCTATCGAAAGGGCACGCCGATCTGGACTTTTGCAAGGGTCGGGTCAGATTTTCATGTCCAGAAACTCGACCCTTGCCCATATCTTCATGGGCCCGACCCAACTAGGCCCCATACTTTACGGGGCGGAACTGGGTCAGGCCGAAGGGTTGAGCCGTTACCCGACTCGTGAGTGTCGCTAACAGCATTTTAAAGGCGGATTAAAAAGTTGATGACGAGAATGCCACGAACAAGACACTATGAAAGAAGCAGCAGGAAATGCGTTTGTTGCTGCTGCAAAACGTTACTTCTTCTCCCATTTTTTCATGACTCGTCGGTGTCAGTGATTGTGGTGGTGAACCGTGAACCGTGAACCGTGAACGTGATTCATGTGTAGTGTGAAACGTGGTATGTAAATTGGCAACTTCAACCTAACTCTTCATTGTCACTACTTGCATTCACGTTATATGTTACAGTTGTCTGCGAAGTTTATGCTTTTACATATCATGACTATCATGTGAGGCGTATGTAGACGAGCATCGAGATCCAAAGAAACAAAGACATAATGAGTGGTTTTTTGAAATACTCTGAAAAGTTTATATATGCTTATAAAGTGATTGTTTCGTGATGTTTTTATGAGATGTTAAATCACTGATCTTATTGTTAGAACGGAGGAACGATTTATGATTGAACCAATCTTTTATGGTTAGTCATAAATAAGGTTATCTTTGACTAGAAAAAAATCAAACCGTCATCATTTAAAGTTTGTTGTTTTTCAAATTCAAATAAAAAACAAAAAAGGAAAAAAAAAACCAAAATGACAACCAATTTCATAAGAAGTTTATTTGTGTTTAACCATGAACTCATTTTCCCGATTATATTCATTGATTTCAATACTTGCACACTTATTTCTGGAATTTTTGGTACAATTATGAGCCTGCATGTAAAAATGCTCGATGTTTTCTTACTGCTGCCACTCATGGCTAGCTAAGTAGTGTTTGATCATTGGAAAAGTACACGCTTTGCTCTTCTTCAACAAATCTTAATAGAGAATCTTGGGTACATAAAAGTACATAATATGGTACAATTGTGATTCTTAACTACATTAACAGTTTCATTGGTGCACATTCATTGATACAATATTTCGAATAGTCCTTTGGAAGATTGTTTCGGTTGAAAATATAAAACGGTTAGAAAGAGTTAAAAAGAATCATACTATGTTTATTCTAAAATAAATGAAACACAATTAACTTTTTTTCCACTATTCAATATGTATTTTAAGAAATTTTGTTTTTTGTCATAACGACACAACAAAATTATGTCATTGATCCATACTTTAAGTACATAACTTGAACCACAATTAGTGTTTTACGATAATTTTCTAAAAAATGGAATTTCATCGTTCAACAACGCGTGTCAAACTTCACACCAATAAATGCATATTATAAAACTATTTTATTCTTTTTGGGACGGAAAGAGTACATAAGATGTTACTCCATTCGTTGTCAGCTTCCAAGGTATTAACAAGTTAGAAATTGCCGAAGACGACATAGTTAGAAATATATTGGATTGAATGATAGGATTCACATCATGAAAGCAAAAAAACATGTCCATATAATTCCGTCAAGTGCAGGGTGTGAAGAGGACAATGTCCATATAATTCCGTCAAGTACAGGATGTGAAGAGGACATCTATGTAAGACAGAATGATGTATACAGAACTTATTCCTATTTTTAGATAAATAAGACTATTTTCTGATGCCATCATGTGACCTCTAACTTCAAAGTTAGGAGAAAAACGATTTACTACTAAGCATCATGAAAGCGAATCATAAAATTGAATAGATTCGTATTATAGATTGGGATAAAGGATCTTGATTTTCATTAACCATGCTCGCCTCGAAGTTTTATGAGCACGATTAATATGAGAATGTAGCTCATATGCTATATAGTGTAACAATTTCGTATCAAAATCTAGTGACTGGATTTTAATTAGACAAATTCGCATATCAAGAATATATAATAAGAACTAAAAATGGTGCATAATAGCATAAACCAACGAGACGCAGGTATATAGTTTTGGACAGACAGATCAAACTTGTCAGAAGAAAGCATTCATCATATGCATAAATGTCGACAAAATAATTTTTTAACAGTTTTGACATTATTAAACTAGATTATTATATTATGGGACGATCCCACCGATCAATTGTGTCCGTAACTTGTATTTTTCTAAAGTGTAGACTGTTTATGATGTGGAGTACAGTATTATTTTAATGCAATGCACATGCAATATTTCTTAACATTGTGTACGACGTTGGTGGTCAAACATTAGCAATTTTTCTATGCTATTCATGCGAGAAATCATTTTCATGAAAATGGCTGGCAAAGCGGAAAAGTGTTCATATTGCAGTCCTAGTCAAGAAACTACTTTTTATCACAAAAAATCAAATATTTAAAATTTTTTAAAAAAATCAAATTGAAATATAAATTAATATTTTTAACAAACAAAGACCATACAAAAGAATTAAATATATATTTTTAAAATTAATGGATTCATGTGTCACGACTTAATATTTTGGATGAATCAAATGTCATTTTTCCAAATAAAATTAAGAAACGGAAAGGGAGAAATCAAAGGAAACCATTAATTGTCCAATAGGATATGAGAAAAAGAAGGCAAGATATATGGTATAGAAAATTGACCTTGTTCGATATAATATTATAGAAATTAATTTAAAATTGATACATAAATACTAAAAAAATGAATAAATCAAGAGAATGTGGTCGAGTACTAATTCATGGAAAATATAGAAACATTGGATATAGTTCCCAATCTTTGTTTCTTCATAAACAAAAATGATGTTAGGTTTTTGATATTGTATCTAGAAAACCAAAGAAACATAGGAGAAAAATTAATTAGTAACATGTTCATCCAAATGGAAAAGAAAGAAAGAAAAATGATGAAAGCAATGGAATTATAATGGAAAAACCTATCAGAATTAATCCCTTGGTTGCCGATCGATCTATTGACCCTAATGGTATCTTCCCACAGCTTTATTGAACCGCGAAATTCACAAATCCTTCAAAATTTTCCTTCAAATCACTTCTTGATTATACTGAACTATAATCAAGAAAAGATCCCATTGATTTGATACTTGCATGCAGTTCAAGAAAGCTGTGGAAGAATACAAATAAGGCCATTTTTTTTTTCCAAATATAGACTCAAGCCTCCAGAATTAGAACCTTTCTTAGAGAAAGATTAGAGGACAAATAAAGTGATTGGATGAGAGCGAAAGAGAGGAGAAAAGATGATGAGATTGAGAGGTAGGTTTAGGGATAGGAGAAGAGATGGTATATATAGGGAAAGTAAAAGGTTTCTATTTTATTTTATTTTTGTTTATAAGGAAATAAAATCACGAGTAGGATATATACGTTGTTATATTCAGAGATGTAGGACACGTCAGGACCGAAATTAAGATACTTGCAACGAGATGTGAGATAAATGTGATCTGATACAATGAATCCTACTTGTTGAGTCAGCTCTAGTATGAAAGAGTGTTTAGATTTTAGAGATCAATTTATTTTTTCCCTAAGAACTTATATAATATCACGTGTAGGATACGTTGTTACATTCAGATATATGAGGCACATCAGCATAGTCAATAAATTAAGATGCTTGCGGCGAGATGTGAAATGAATGTGATTCGATACATTATGTATCTTATTAGTGTAGTCAATCAAGAATAAATTGGTTAATCTAGTGTTGGTTTCATGAAATAGTAATGTCTATGGTAGAAGATGTGAAAGGAAAAGAAGCATAAATCCCAAGGAGAATATTGAGGCACTTGTTTTCCTAAAGAAAGTTGTTCCGTCTAAACTAATCCACGCATAACGAGAGTAAAAATACTTGTGAAAGAATGTAGCATATGAGTGTGCAGAAATTATCTTTTATAAATTGGAAATACAACGACAGTGTACTGACTGCCATTAATATTATAAATTTGATTTTTTATATTTTAAGTTCAAAAATTATATTTATACTATAAATTGATGAATGTATATTATCATATTATAATGTATTTTATAACTAAAATATGACAATATACATTCAATAATTTACTATATAAATATTTTAATTTATAGTATAAGATTTTCAACCGATTACAGTTTAGTGATAGTCAATACGCTATTATCGAATCAGCCCAAACGTACCCTTTATAAACATGCACGCGTAGTTCAGATCGATCTAGGTTGCACTGGTTAGCTAGACTTTGCATAAAGAGACGTATATATGAACATCCTTATCATTGTTACCTTTTAACATGTGATCTCTTTTGATCATATGTGGATCAATAATAGCTATCACATGCTATATATATTTTCAAGCTCATAAAGTGTGAAAATTAGTACGTCCAACAAATTTTTGGTGGCTCACCTACTCTGCATAGATCTTAATAATGAGTACCAAAGTTCGTCCACATCACTCTCCATGCAGTTCGTTTCACTATATAGAGGAACTTACTTTTTTTTACGATATGAAAGCTTGCAACCATGTTTGTAAAGACCAGTTTTCTAATTATGATGGAGAGATTAATTTGTTGTCTTTGAGATAACATTCTTTAAGTACTACTCTCTCCGTCTCATAATATAAACAATCGATTGATTTGGCACATATATGTGTGTAATTTTTTTTGAAATTTATAAAGAACTTTATTTAATTGTATTAGGGTTTACTGTAACACTTATAAGAGGAAACAATAGAGTTATTATATCAGATGACGATTGATTTGTTACTTTTTAAATGAAAATGTTATTCCAGCCGTCTCATAATTTTTGCAATGATATACACTTCGAAGAGTTTCGTTCTTATTTTTTAACAATGTCAGAAAATTCTTAAATTGGTTCAGGATTGAAATTCATAACTTAATCTATAATTAGTATTTCAAAATAATATTATAAAAAAATAAAGTTTGATCATATTAAATTAAATTTCGAATAACTATCGTTACAAAAATTTTGGGATGAAAAAATTATTAATATGATATGTTATCTATATTTTTGAATAATCTGAATAAACAAATATTGTTTATATTATGGGAATGAAGGAAACATCCAATTAGAAACCAAATTTTATTATTTAAAACCATTAATAAAGTGTTACCGTTCCTAGCGCTTTAGGGGTTGTTGGTTTCTTTTCCCTTAGTAAAGCGCTTCTACCCATGCGTTTTAGTTTTTTCTTTCTTTCCTTTTTTTTTATTTTGAATAAAACAAAATTGTTTAAGATCAATTTTTTATTAATAATAATTTTTGAATCGTGATCCAGATTAATTCGACTCAATAATGAAAAAATGATCAGTTTGATTTCCTCAATTATAAATATATTTTGACGACATTAAATAAAAATACAGAAAAAGATCATTATTTCGACTTTGTTATAAGATATTCATGATTAATCTTGTTTTATAGAGAAAATTAGGATGATTTTTTTTCATTATTAAATTAAATTAATCCGGAATCATGATTCAAAAATTATGATTAATAAAAGATTGATATTAAAATTTTCTATTTTAGAATTAAAAAAAAACATACCTAAAGCGCATAGGAAGGAGCGCTTTACTGAGGGAAAAGAAAAACATAGAACGGTAGCGCACTTTATTCTTTATTTTCATTAATAATTTTTCATTTTCAAATAGCAATTACGGGGAGGGAGTAATAATTGAATTGAGTGATTAGTATTTTTTTTATCTTATAAACTTTAGAAGATATATGTATTTTATATTATTTTATATACATGAATAAAAATTTCGTTTTTATATCAATTCATATATGATTTTTTCACAACATATATTAGATGAAATATATAATATATGTAATAATTGATATTTTATTATAAATTTATAAAAAAAATTATACATAATCGTATGTTACATATATATCAAACTTTACATTAATATATATATATATATAAAATTAAAATATTATAATAGTAAAATTTATGAGACGATGGAATACCTACGAGTATCTTGATAATTATTATGATAATGAGTTAATTAATGGGAAAATTTTGGGATTTTAAAATTGACAGGGTGGCATGGACCAACAGCTTCTATTGGGCCCCACCAAACCAAACACACACACCCGCGAGTTTTGCGGGAATGAGAGTGCTGTTTTGTCGGAGTTCACAGTTGGCTCTATCTGACACTTCTCTTCGTACGTTGTCCCCTTCATTGGTCCGTAATAATTTCATTAATTTAAAGAGAAATAATTATTGTTACGAGCAAACAAATGATGGTGAAATGCAGCTTATTTATTGAGATCTTTCACTTAATCAAAATGTATGATAGTTGTATAATGTTGTGGCCATTGTCATTTTTCACCCCAACCACCACTAGTTGTTATGGCCCGCTCGAATTGGCCATGCTTGGTCATGGGCAAAACACATTCAGGGGAGGTTTGATTAAAAAACACAGATACATAATGTACAGGTCTATAACCCATTAACTTAATTTTTTGATTGAAGATGAGTATAAGTAATGCATGTTTGCTGCTTAAGCCAGGCCCAGCTATATCATCATACGAATTTACTTTTTCCATCCCACAATAATTATAATATTATGTAATAATTATATTATTCATTATATATTTTTATGTGTTATTTTTTACGGTTTAAGGCTTTTGTCCCCGTCATCTTTTTTTGAAAAAAAAACAAAAAACAAAATAAAAATCATAATCTTCTTTTTTATTTAAACAAGATGTGAGGGGGATAGAAACCTACAGGTAATAGCTGCTCTTTTTTATTGTATTTTTTATTAGTAAATGATATAATATGAATTTTATTTCGACTAAGGATTATAGTTCATGCCTTATACTCTCTCCCTCCCAAATAAATTGAGATGACACGTACTTCGACGCGTTTTTTTATTATTTTTAACGATGTCAGAAAAATCTTAAATTGATTCAGAATTAAAGTTCACAAATTAATCTATTATTAGTATTTCACAATAATTTATAAGAACCGACGTTTGATCGTATTAAATTAGAGTGTGTCATCATAATTAATTTGGGACGAAAAGAGTAATATCTTTGATATTTCATAATAAATTTATAACAAATAACGTTTATTCGTTCCGCGGATCAGTCGTAACGCAATGAACTTCTTCTCCTAAGTGACCAAACTATGGGGCGGAGGGAGTAATAAATTTCATCTACCATTTGAATTTAGTAAAGGCTCGAATTCGATAATTACATCGAGGATTATAAACGTGCATGTAGATTAACGACGTTATTTTATATTACCCCCGTCCCATAATTCTTACAACACTTACGTATTTTGTATTATTTTATATGCATGAATACATGTCTCGTTTTCGTATCAAATCACGTTTGGTCGTTTCGCAACATGTATTAGATTGAAATATGTAAATAATATAACCATTAATATTTCACGATAAATTTTTTTAAAAAAATTACGTTTGATTTTCATTATACGTGTGTTAAACTTTATATTGACATGTATATCAGATCAAAATATTTTATAATAATTCTGGGACGGAGAGAATACTTGGTAAATTCTGTGTAGTGTGAAATGCAATTTCTCATGATTCGAGACATGAACATGGAGAATTCATAGCAAGAGCAGAGTCAATGACAAACTAATAGAAATTCTTCCAAAACGCAGATCTCAATGTGTATTAATTATGATTGCTTTTATGATGTCTTTTTTGTGAACAATGTTTGCTTATGATACAACAATTTAATCTGCCCGACATGATTCAACTGTTGTGTTCTGTTCATTTTGATCCAACCCACAACGTTGTCAAATTTGTCATGTCTCCCTTAATTCCAATTTGAGGAATATGGGCCTAACTACAGTCAAGAAAATTACAACCCCTTTTATATATTTTTAAATTTATTTAATATTAAAATTTGAAATTTAAATTTCAAAAAGTGATAATTTTTTTCATATTTGATTTGAAAGCACATTTTTTTTACTACAATTATTACAGCCCCAAAATCCCTGCTATTTGTTGTACATATCGAAAGAGAAAAAAGCACGTTGTTCTGAATTTCTGCAACTGAAGCAGTGGTTAGATTTAATTTTTAAATCTTCATATATGGATTATATTAATTGTTATCGGGTTAATTAGTTGGTCTAATAAAATAAGACGATGCGTTCTTATTTTAGTCTAACATGAGACCGGTTAGTGTGGGTTGGGTAAATATTTATTGGTCTGTGATGAGTAGATCCAATAATTACTATATTTCTATATATAGCAATTAGGTCATCTCTCTTAACCCTAACTTTGCTATACATGATGACTCATCTATACTGATCGTCAAGGATATTAGGAAAGTGGAGCCTGTTAACGTCGTTTGTTTGGTGATCCAATTTTACAGATCTAATCAATTCGATCGCGTACTCGTCGTAAGTATTTTTCGATGCGTATCATGACGATCAAGGTACGCATATGATTGTTTTCATTCTTTATTTGGTATTCTAGATCTATCTATGACGATCCTATAATTGGATTTGCCTACATGTGATATCAGAGTGAACATAGATTAGGTCTAAAATCATAATATTGATTTCGGAATACCTTAAGACGATCAGATCTAAAAAACATTGCTATAATGAATCGCATATATGACATCTGATTTTGTTTTTGTTGGTTTTATCCATCGTTTGCAGGGATATGATGTTATATAGTAAAAGGTCTTAGCAGGGTTGGATTGGTGAGGTGTTCAAAGAGTGCCCTTGTGTTAAGTATCGCATTTTGACAGTCGCAAGCTCTTCTACATTAACTTAGCATACACTACAAAAATTCTTCCTTTTAGCTACGGAATTTTTCCGTCGCTAAAACGAAAAAATACGTCGTTAAAATACATTAGCGACGGAAATAGTCCGTCGCTAAAAACCTCATCGCTAAAACATAATTTAGCGACGGATCCGTCGCTAAAATGAGCAAAATCAGCGACAGATTGACTTTTCCGTCGCTAAAATTAAAATTTCGGAGTGCACAAAATTAGCGACGGATTCCGTCGTTGAAAGGATGTCAGCCTTAGCGACGGAATGCGTCGCTAAGTTGATATCCTTTCAGCTACGGAATTCCGTAGCTAAATCTTCCCCAGAAGAATGTCATTTTTGCTACGGATTTTCGTAGCTAATTTTGATTTTGGATTTAAAAAAATTAAAATTAGAACAAAACCTGAATTAATACATATACTGTATATCGAACTCAAACATCTCATCAATGGCCAGCTAATCGGTAATCCCGTTGCTCAGGAGCCCCGGAGTTATCGTCAGGAGGCGGTCTTGAAGGAAATGGTTGGCCGATCTCAGTATGACAGGTGGACGGATCCTCGTCCAACCTCCAGAAGAGGAGGTCCAACTGCTGCTCCATCCTTGTCTGACTCTGACGGAGGGTCTGGACTTCTTCCTTCAACTGAAAGTAATCCTCTGGAATCCCCGTGTTAGATACAGAACAACCGCTAGAGGCAGCGCTGAGGGCAGACCGTGGATATATCTGGCTCGCAGCTGAGCTAATGCCGTTGACCCTCCCCTTGTCGATGCGGGACACCTCCAGGAATGCCTGATCAGCCATGGCCTGAGACTGTGTATGCGCAGCCTCGGGATCTACCGACTCATCCATCTGCGACTCAAGCATCTGACTGAATCGCTCAAAGTATGAATCCTGTAAACAATACATCACTGTTAGTATTTTATCGAACGAATAAGATCAAAATTAATAATTTTAAACAAAGACCACATATTTGACTTACATGAAGCTGCGAAGCAGGCTCGTCTACCAGGGGAATGTCCGCGATGGACTTCCTCGCCTGAATGGTCTCCACCACTCCCAGAGCATCAGACTTCTTGTGAGTCTGAATGAAAAGCTCTGGGGATGTGACCT
>JAOVYX010019677.1:0-18132 GCA_035668315.1 Drosera spatulata | reverse complement strand
TTTCTAAGCCTACGTGGGCGAACCCGATGTAGGAAATAAGGATTGAAACGTTCCAAGCTCTAATACCAGTTTGTTACAAACGGGTCCGTTAATAATAAAGACAAACAATAACGAGTGCGCAAAATAAACGAGACAAAGATTTTTACGTGGAAATCCTTACGGGAAAAACCACGGGCGGTCGCCGACGACGAAAAATCCACTAATCAAAAGAGGAAATATAAAAGGAGTTACACTCAAAATATTGAGAATCTCACAATAAGGAATAGAGATAATAATCTCTAAAACAAATCCCTTAAACCCTCAATATATTTTTGTGTGTATGTGAATAGTATCTTTCCACCTAATTCTATTCTGTCCCACTCAAATCCTCTCCTGCAAATCCCTTTCTCTGTCTCTTTTGCTCCTCTTCTCCTTGCGTCTCTCCACACCTCAATCCTCCATCAATCCTCTTCTTTTTATATCCAAAATCACGCGCAGAGTCACGCGGACATCACACGGAGAAGCAAACGCGGGGAACGGATCAACGCGGTGAGTTGATTTCGAGGCACTTTCACCACCGTCAACAATTCGGATTCCCTATATTACGTGGTAATTATTTAAGAAAAGGGTAGTAATGATCTAGTTGGTATTAAGCGGATTATCCGATACCTCTTTAACACAGGAGGTAAGGTAATCAGTGCATTGTTTTGTTGAGTTAGGGACTTGGAGCCTGTAGATTGCATGGAGGGATACTTGCACTGCTTCATAAGCCTTCTTGGAGCCCTGTCGATTGCTAAGTTTAATTTTGCCTGCGCTCAAGTCACGATTTCTGGTGCCGCCGAGGTTGAGATCAGCCGGCATGCCATTGACCCGTTCATGTCATTATTCGATGATTGTTGGTAACAAGGGGAAGGAAGCTCGCGTCTTGCTTGCCGACTTGCATAACCTAACTTTATACAGCTGATGACCTTGATAATGTTTATTCATGTATCCTCATACTCCAACATTGTGCGCCATACTCGACACATCGGTAGTTCTTCAAACATTGGTTGCATGATGATTTTTGTTCACTGAATTTGCATACGGTCTTTTACAAGCAGTGAGCTGATTGGTTTCTTTTATTGCTCGCAGAGGATGGAGGCACCATATGGGAATTCGACAAATGATTTGAAAATGCCGAGTACAGGCTGACATCTAAGCCACCTCGAACATCTTCTTTGGCGCATGGCATTGCAGTCTTTTTCCGGCCCGAGGCTTTACATGACCATGGCTTGAGTTGGTCACATCTCTGGGGTTAAACATCGCCTGTCTGAAATCGGTCGCTAGTCTGTACAAACTTGAACAATGCGTGTATTTGAAACAATTGGTGACACTTTCAGCGTAGGAGTCCTCCGACGGATGCTGTTTAGACTTGATGAGTTCGTATTATGCTTCTCCTTGTTTTAGTTTGTAGCAGTATGTATGTTATAGCAATAACCGGACATCATCATGGATCAGTTACATATAACTCGATGATGCAGAGATCAATCCAAGACTATGCGAGACAAACCAAACTTAAATCTTACTTCTTCTTCTTTTTAATATCATTGTCATCGATAACATCTTATACTTTACCGTCATATCTTTTAAAAGCACATATCTTACGTATTTCTATTATAAACATATACATATGCCAAGTCAGTGGAATCAGTCACAACTTCTCCATCGATAAACAAGGATATAAAAACAGATTCCGTGGGATTATTCGGAGCGGTTGCATCTACTCCTACGCCCTCCTCCACTTGTTTGGCTAGCTCGACAAACCAAACCCCCGACGAGATCATTACACGTGTGATTCCAATCCCACCTCATATCTCTCTCCACTTTACCTCTCTCAAATTCAACTTCACAATTCTCCGATCAAATCAAGATCATCGAGCGCCGGATCAAAATGGAACGGAGCTGGAGCGCGGTGTCGTGCGACAAGATCGATCGGGTGGCGAACTGGGTTGGGACGAGTGTTGCATCCGCCTTCTTCGCTTCCCTCGAGCGATGCTCCTGCATCAACATCACCGTCACCGATCTAGAATACGCCGCCCACGCCGTCAACGATCCAGCCACCGCCCCCAACCCCAAGGGCCATCATCAACAGCAGCTGCTTTCGCTGGCGGCGGCTGCCGATGATCATCGTCAATCCGCGGTGATTGATTGAGTATTCTATGATCATCGATACCACCAGCCTCTGCTTAGAGATAATCTGCGTTATTATTGGAAGTCCGATGGTTCTGATGAACCATGAATATTGTGTAGATTTTAATCGGAGTGATCAGATAGTAATGCTTTTTGTTTCGTGATGAAAAATATGGTCGTCTTTTTAGTCATTGGTGAAGAATTATGATGAAAATTCCGAAGAATGAATTATTGGAGGAAGAGTATTTGGGAACTGGTGCATTTGGAATCTGTTACTGAGAGCACTAATCAACTCATCATGTAACTTGCTTTAGTTACGGCCTCTTTGAAACCCTTTTTTTAAAGTAGATTCAATGTAGAGATAGTATCGGTTATATCGGTCATATGTGAAAGAATCAGTGGCATGCTCTTGTCTTCGTACAATCATACCATCACGTACTTCACCGCGTACATGAGCACAATCCCACATCAAAATTCCGAGATACAATTATACCATGATTTCGCCTGCCACACTTCTAGTAGTGTCAGGTTCATCTTAAACTGATGCACGTGTACACAGGCGTCGTAGCATGTTGGGCATTGCCCACCTCTGCCTTCTTCTTCTTTCTTCTTACCAAGCGTCTATCATCCACCTAGAGTAGACAGCCATGCCAATCCTAAAATAGCAGGACCAAATGCATGGGGAGCAAACAAAGCTGGTGCGGCAACCATGCTATGCTTGGCATTGCAAGTGTTGGACATTGACGGATCACGTGATTTTTTTATCTGAACTGTTGTAGATGTTCGTCTCGATATATCATCAGTGCTTGCTCACACCTGATAGAAGATAAGAGTAACGCCATCCAATTTTATTCGCACAAAGAACCCAAACTAAGTCTGCATTGCATCCCTTTAGATCGCTGTGCTTCTTCTGATTCTGGGAGGTGAAAAATCTAGTTTGAGCTGCAAGGAAAGAAACAATCTACTTCAACGTAAAAAGGCTTCTAGATGAGTCCTGGAACTGTCCAAGGCAACTGTTTGAAGTAGAGCAACCGAAGAGGAGTGTACTTGGCTCATTTGATTATTCAGAGGCTACGATACTCAGACGAAACACATATCGCTATCAGATTTTGTCCTCCATCGTCTGAAATGGAACTCTCCACTTTTTTGAAAGTTCGACCTGTGATTCCGCACTACTTGAGTTCTCAGAACCTGTCATAGTAGACCATAAATGGCGTAGAAATCCATCTTTTGCAATCAGGCAGCGATGTGTTGCCCCTATCTTTGGCCAATTAGTTGCAGTCACGCAGCAATGATCACTTTATATATATTTCGGCGTCTCCACAAAACGTAGCATGGTTTACAGCTCTAAGAGCTTTAGCACTCTGAGGTGCCAACCCAAAGGTCCAGTGGAGGCTAAGCCTTGCCGAACCATCACACCGCCGTCCCCGAGTCCTAACCAACTTCCCACACGGGGAAATGCAGCCTAGTAAACTAACCAACTCGGATTCCAACCGGTGGCTGGTAATCATGTAAACTAATCTATGCTCAACTGGGCCACAAAAATCAACTTCCTCATCTTCTAGAACCTTTTAAGAACAACATGACAGCTTAGATGGATGAGCAGCCACAATAAATAAAGACAACCAAAATTCCAAAATGCATTGAGAAGATAATCACGGAAGGGTTGGTGACAACACAAGAGGCCACTAGCAGAAGAGGCCAACCGCGAAAAAGCCACCCTTCTGGTGCCATCAAAGTAAATTTCAACGGACATGCCTCTTTTGGTAGAAAGGTGTTGAAAGGGAGTTGAATTGAGATAGAGAGGCGTAGGCGTACCAGGTTTTTTTTATCGTAGCAAGACTTCAGCACCATGGAACTGGCATGAAGGGTTTTAAATCTGCGGCCCTGTTTCAGAGAAGTAACAGATTGTATATCGCATTTGATTCGTCCCTTCATGCGTATACCTGCCACCAAGCTGAGACGGAGCTCATCATTATCCAAAAAAAATGTCGATACGATAAGCAAGCACAGAGAGCAGACACATACAGCGGACTCAGATTAGCAAGTGCAGATGTATCAGTTACTGACAGTAAACCGATAGATAAATATCCCACTCGACAGAGTAAAATTTGTGCCTTGTATCCAAATGAAACCTGAAACCAGAACTCTAGAAAGTTGAATGTGTACAACTAACCAAATATGACATCATAGGTAGTCAAGCCAACCACCTCTCAATGTAACCTAAAGTCAAAGCACAGATAAAACACAGAGGCAGATGCATAATACTAGCATGTTAAATAGGCGTCCACTACCTCTTAAAGAGGAGAGACAGAGGGAATCCTCATGCTTCCACTTCCAAGGAAAGGCATCTTGCTCAAATGAGTATTCCGCGACCATGGAACTTTTCTACCCAAGTTCCCAAGTGAAGCAAGAGTGGGATACTCATTTGGGTAAGATGTTTTTCATAGAGGAATTACAAAGCATTTGAGGGGACGAGGCACAGTTGGGTATGATTTCTCTCTCACAGCGCTCGTTCTGAACGCGATCCTTTGGCATTGAATCTGCAAAAATATACTAAGCATGCACCAAGCACGGTAAGATAATTATTCAGCATGCATAATATTTGCTAGTATTGCTGAAGAAGTATCATGCTCAAGCCTCCAACTTGAGACTGTATATCGGTTTCTGAAATCCAACAAATAGCATTTCATTAATTTAACTAATAATACAACACATGAAAGAGGGCGGTGTTTAGATTTTCCATTGCAAAGCAAAAACAAATTCCTTATCTCAAGCACAGTGCATTTCGTTGCATCGGTTTGCTTGCTGGCAAGGTAGTAGAGATAATGGATTCATCAAGAAAAGCATATGAACACAAGATCATGGGTTTATTCTTCCTGAAATCCATCGCTTTTCCCCACTCTCATTACTGAAGGCTGTAAAAGCTAGCCTTGTATTACTCTTCAGATTCAAGTAATCGACCTGGATGGAAGCAAATTCGGGGTTCATTATATGAAGAAAAGCAATGCATCAATATACATGGAAGATCAAGAATCCAGCCAAACCTGATCCGGATCTAGAATGAGGAGGCAGAATGCATCGACAGGGGCAGCACAAGGATCCAACGTGAGATTACTTGGCGGCCCATCACCATGGATGGAAGGCCGGGATAAGGACCCAAATATTGCAACCTTGATTTCAGAGAACTAGCAAACCAGGATTTTTCTCTTTGCTGCATTTCATTAAAAAACTGTAGAAACAAGTGCACACTGACATATATAATTTGGTTCAGGGCTATCCTGCATTGTCCAAAACGTTTCTTTTCTGTTCTTATACAGTTCAAGTGCATGAACTCTATTTTTCTCTTAAGAATCGGACAAAAACAAAAATTAGCATGGAGACCTTCTGTATGTTCTTGGGAAATTATCAAAATCAAATAGAAAGAAAAAGTACTGATAAGCGATCAGTTCCTGTTCATACTTGAGAATATATGGCGTTTCAAAAATCACCTATAAAAGAAAGCAGCAAAAGATCCAGAAATCGCCTATAAAAGAAAGCAGCAAAAGATTCAGGAGAAGCATCAAGCTTACATGGAGCTTGAAAGGATCAGCGGATGACCCATCTATTATTTCAACTGGTCCATTTATCCTGAATTGCTCCCAGGAGTCAGTAAAACACCAACAAATCTGGCTAATATTGCGAAATCAGCAAAGGATAGAACCCAACTAAAATAAGCAACCAAAAAAAAAAATAAAAAAAAAATATCAAGTCTTTATCTCATCAAGTGAGATCGGCTACATGAATACGACGGCGCTATTCCAATCTGTCATGTTCTGTAAGATTATGATAGACCATATCATATTTCAAAGTTTCTCTCAACCATAGTAGAAAACCCGAATGTCCATAGTAGGAAACCAATATAGTTCTCAACCATGGTTGCCAGGAACACATAATCTACCTGGGTATCCCATACCAGGACCACCATGCTGATATGAAAATGGAAGGGGTAGTCCATAAACTTCATAACAATGAAGCTAACACAACATCGCATAAATCTCAACATTATTTGACATAAATTGTACTTAACACAACATATAAACATCAGTCATTGAAACTATAGTACTTTGATATCCATTTCTATCAACCAGCATATGGTATATATATATTTAGTATAAGGGAATTGCTAAATATACTCGTTTGGACACTCTCCACTTGAGTACTCTCACTTCTGTTGGTTGAGTTTCGGTGACCATCATTGGGCCCTGTGTGATTGGTTAATCCAATCTCAAATTCCACCAATCAAAAGAGAGTGTCAGAAAAAGTGTAATTAGCATTTTTTTTAATATAAAATGCTGCCAGCATATTAAGGGTATGCGGAAAACTGTGACGCGATACATGTTGATTGTAGAGATCACTTGTGGATAAGTGAGTGTGTTTCGTACATGGACGAGTCATGAAAATGTGACAGAACTATATATGTTTGAGGCCCTCAATTCCACCTTTGAGGTTGAGATAGGAGTTTGGTTCTATCAAATGTGCTACTTGAGCACGAGCTGCGCGGCCAGAACACCATCTTTGGTCTCCGCCAAGTCATTAATCATACCGAAAATTACAGACACCATCACACATCATAGACAAAGAACTGCCTACCAAGGCAATTCAACTAATAACCTTGTGTGTGCGCGAGTCGGTGTTGATCAAGATCCTGTCACTATCATCTTGAAACCCTCTGCACACCAACAAAAACATCTCGATTCCTCAATCACATATCTTACACGGACAAAATGCTATTGCCAAATCTAGTTCTATCAAAACCAACAAGTAACTACCTGAAAACGACGGTGCGATTCGCGGGTCTTCCATTCGATCCGAAAGTCGCCTGAAACAACAGATTCGATCAATACTACATCAGAGAAGCTCGAAATTGGAAGGAAATAATGAGTCAAGTAAAAGCGAATCGGAGTAGGAGTTGGAAGAAGGATGAGCTCTTGAGATGAGAATTGGACTCCAGTGACTTGAGCCCTAGCTGCTTCCATGGCGCCGCCGCGTTCGAGGTCGCCATCGGCGTTGTTGTTGCTGTTGCGGTGGTGTCTGGTGGCGAATCTGCATCCGCATCTCACCTGTTGCTGACTGGAGTGGACTGGACTGAACTGGATTGTAGGCCGGAGACTAATAAGTTGGCTGTTGGGCTGGAATGTTCAGCCCATTGTATCGTTTACATTGGTACCTTTTACAGTACTTCCATTACCGTGTATCCTAGATAGTTCTGAAACGGTTTAATATCAATATGGTAACCTCAGATTTCTTCGGGACATTTTTTTATCTTATGAAAATTAACTCTGTATGTGACATGTGTCTTTTTCTAACCATCTGCATTTAGTATATTCAACAATAACTATTATGAACCGTCTACGAGCGATGGCCAAACATTTGATTTGTATAAAGAAGTTTGGTTTACCTATCTCAATTGTTATACTCCAGCAGCCAGCCCATGATCTATCAAGATTCAAGAATATTCCACATGCATTTAACTATAAATAGAGTGGAAAAAGGGTCAATGTCTGTTGCCACTCAAGTGTAAACGTGACTTTCAATGGACCGCAGTACTTGTTTTTTTTTCTTTCTTTTTAGAAGGATGTCCAGATCAGTTCGTGCATATTTTGACTGATTCCCTAGATATTGTCAACGGATATGGTCAACCTGGATTTTGAGGTTAGTGAAATTCGAATCCAAGATCTTCAAAAAGAAGGTTGATTCGAACATCAATAGATCAACCCACGTAGATCCTACTTGTTTCTTTTGTTTATTTCTACTCTATGACAAAATTGAAATATGTGGGTCACGTTGATTACTTTTAGCATAACTAGTGTATGCATGTATGAATATAAACTAGGAATGATCTATGTCCTTTTTATCTACCAAATTCTGAAATTTCCGTGAACGGGAGTTGCATATATGCCATGCGTCCACCTAACTGGCTACTTTACACTGCCCATTTTGAAATTTTCCTATCAACAGTGATTGTGGTCATATATAATAGGATTGTTAATGCAACGCCAACCACTCAAAATGTACCCAAATTGTATTTTTGGTCCTCCATCTATTGAATTTTCTATACTAGACTTAGAAGCGACTGCATGTGAGCGTTGCAGAGGCAGTGTACGTAGTCAAGATAAATAAAAGTCCAATACTTATGGAATCGATGAAATGATTACCCGATTGAGATCGATGTTATTCCTACCTACTCGGCATATGTCATGTAACGACCCATTGGAGCTTTCAAGTGTCATTTTCTAAAAGTATATTGCGAGGAGCCCAAAAAGGAGAAGCATCGGTTTAGGCGTTAACCAATCTAGATTGGAGCGCTAGTTGTCGAGGGCCATGAGCTCGTCCAAAATATTACTCTCAATGGGCCATGTTTGGCCCACTGTCAGGTAGTACTATGAATATCTTCATTTTTTTAATATCTTCGGATGATAAATCTAGAAGCCATTAGAACCAGGTTCAGTAGCTGGACAATAGTATTGGAGTATTGTCTAATCATTTCACTAAACACTAAACAAACGGGGTTATATTTTTGAAATGTAAAAAGTGTTTAAAGACTTTTAACTTTATTGTAGAAATAATTGTTCAGGAGAGAAGCTCAGAAGTTGTTGACAGTGAGATCCATTTCTATTTTTTGATGTTATGTCGATATTTTATCACTGCATCTAGAAGCACCATATTTCAACAGAGAACACATCAAAGTTAATTGACTGGATTAAAGAAGATTATTATAAATTGGATTCATAATTTGGTCAATCAAGTGTCTGCTATTCGGCATTGTTGATTGATCATTGGTAACACATCAAAGACTACTAGTCTAGTAACCTTGAATAATCCTTTATCTGAAATTTTAGTATTTACTCGCTAGCTATGCTTGCTAATCGCGGCAATGAGCAGTTCACGGCAGAGGATTATCCATATCAACCTAACTAATTGATAAACAGAAGAGAAGGATAGAGGATGGGGATCGCCCTTCTAGTAATAGAAACCATGTGCCTATATATATATATATGACCCTATTTTTGTTGCTTTTGAGGTGTAGTTTAAGTGGATTTTGTGTGTTCAACAACCAATCATGCTTTTTATATTGTATTTACATGACCCAAATTAATTTAAAATTTTAATTTTTCATCCATCGTTTTTTATTTTATTCTTAAAATCTTTAAGGATGCAAAAAATCACATACAGATTTATAATCGTGGAAGTCTTGCCGCAAACAGGTAACAGTGGAAATAAAACAAAGACAAAGAAGTTAAGGGTATTATTTATAATCATATAACTTCATCCAGTACAGTTACCGTATGGACTTGTACACATCACGCCGCCATACCATGCATTATACACTAATTAAAAACCCTTCCCCTCCTAAACATTATTCTACCATTATTTGTCATCATTATCACCCTAAAGTCACTCAATTTGCCTGCAAATATGAAGCTATCTAGCTCCTCTAGATCAGGAGGGTAAGTAAACATGTGCATACTCAAGCTACTATTCAAACAAGCAACGATTTAGTGAACGAATCCAAATCGTCTTCATCCTCGTGCTCATCATCGTTATCGAGACAATTAAGATTATCCGCCTTAATCAGCTGCAAATACTCCTCATAGATCTCCTCGAGGTGCTTGTCGTCAGACATTGGCCCGTTTCCAACCTCCTTAACCGGGCCCATTTCATAGTCATGGCCCATTATCAACCCGGCCCGAAGATGATCGCTGTGATCAAACCACGTGTCATCTACATCAGATGGCCCATAGCCCGACCGGCCCGATGCAATGGATGCAGCGGTGATGCTACTTTCAAAGCTGTTATTCCTAGTCAAGGACAATGAAGTGACCCTGACGGCCTTTGGAGAATGGATCTTGGTCTTGTTTTCACCCTCTCCGATTTTATTTTTCTTGCGGATCGGGCCTTTCCTTGGCCCGCCCGCAAGGCTCCTCTTCCTTCTACCGGGTTCGGGCTCACAGGCTACGGGCTGGTCTTGCTCCGAGAGAGTCATGTTGGTGTTGGCGTTATCATTAGTTCCTTGGTCACCAAGTCTCTTTCTAAGATGAGTGTTCCAGTAATTTTTAATCTCGTTATCGGTTCGACCAGGGAGCCTTCCGGCAATGAGAGACCACCTATTCCCGAGCAACGCGTGCATTCGGATGATGAGGTCTTCCTCGTCGGGGGTGATGTTCCCACGCTTGATGTCCGGCCTCAAGTAGTTCATCCACCTTAGCCTGCAACTCTTTCCACATCTCAGCAGCCCTATAAGCATCAAACTGATTAGTTGAATTTAATAGTACTGTCGGTTAATAGTGGGATTAGTTAGCCAGCCACCATGGGTGAACGTGACCATTCTATGCTAATTGATATCAAAAGGTGGTAATAGTATTTCTCAAAGGTAAGACCAGTACAAAACATAAATATCCTTGTACAACTAAAATTACGTTCCTAACACTTATGATACTCCTAAATTTCAGTGTAGATTATCAATCATCATGCATGACATTTCGTGCATGACATTTCTGTGTAGATATCACTTTATACACCTAAATTTTGGAAAAGAGACACATGGGTGAACCTCGATCGTGTTTTCAAAGGTTGACAAAGCGATGTGCTTATACGTTACTACCATGGGACAATTAATCAAGTGCTGTCGTCATTAAAGTTGAGGTATCAACACTGGATACGACATGACCATGCAAATTAATGTTAAAATTAATGTTTGACAACTAACCCCTGACACTACATATGCGAAACTTCAATCTTATTATTGTATATGGAAATTTACCTAGATATGTTAATTATGAGGTTTCACAGATAAAGCATGATAAAGTTATCGTTAGTTACAGCTAGGCAGAGCTCCACCCGTGTTATTTCATGTGACCATTCCCTAACAAGATCAGTGGCAATTGCAAGTGTGTATACATGTACTGTCATATAATTACTACGTATGAAACAAAAAAGAATGTGCTTCAAATTAAGGTGCTTTCGAATCAAAACAGAGTAAAAGGTCACATAATATCTAGCCAGCTAATATATTATCGTCTAACCGACATTTTAAAGCGTACTTAAGCAAAAACTTGGATCATAAACGTATGGTAGAGACTAGAGAACATGATCATGATCAGGATAACTAAGGCACAGAAAGCAGATCTAAAGGAAAAAGCAGAGAGCACACTTTTAAAGTACTTGCACTCAATTCAAATTTGAAATTAATATGGATAACATAAATCTTGTCTGAAACTCGTTTACAAATTGGAATTATCGACTAGCAAAACTACTAGAAATAAGCTTTCAGTGGTCAAATTTGCCGACGAAATCCCTTCTAACAAATCACTCAAGTGATTATATAAGTACATATATGAATACTTACCAGCTTTTTTGGGCAAAGATCTCCATTGTCCTTCACCATGAGCTTGAATGTAGTTGACAAGCAAAGTATCTTCTCTTGGAGTCCATGGACCCCTATGCAATCCCACCTTCGAACAACAAGGAGCCCTCCCCATTTACACTACTAATTATCTTCGATTCGATCTTCGATCTCGAATCGAATTGATGATTCTCGCATATGTTAATTTCAGCACATGATATTGTCTTGTAAATGAGAGATTATATAAAATGGGGTGGGTTGAGTTGAGAGGATGATGCGACGAAGAAGTCGGAGGAGTTCAGAGAAAGAGAATGAGCAGCTGATGCTCTGCCGAGCACAACATGTCACACCCTTTGTTTCCTCTATTTATTCTCTCAATTAGCAGCTCCTTGCAGCTTCCTCCTGGATTTTTCTTCCACTTTTCTCTTTTAATTGGCTTCTGTTTTTCTAAATTCTTTATTTGGTTAATTTCATGATATAACGTACACGGTGTCGGCCGCTCATGGTTTTGTATCTTTATAACTACCCATAACGAAAATTATCACAGCATATAGTTAATCAACATGGTCGCGGTCTAGAGTAATACTTTCCTCCGTTCCAATTTAGATACAACCATTTGAGTCGACATACGATTTTATATATGTGTTAAATTTTTATGAAATTTGATATAAAAGGAATATTTTTTAGTGATAATGAGATTTACAGATAGTGGATTAAGATATAACAGATAATGATTACTTTGTGAAATTTTTATGTGAAAATATTACTCCTTTCGTCCCAATAAAATTAAACACTTACTAAATTAAGTCGTCGTAATCTTATCTTATTTGAAATTTTTTTTTTCTATAAAAATATCAAAATACCCTAACTATTTATTTTATATTACATCAATCATCCCATCATTTTTTCTTTTCTTTTTCTTTTTCTCACTCCTCCCATTCATAAAAGTTAAAGGGTAATTTAGTCTTTATATCAAAAATCAATACACACATAAATTATCGTGTGAAATCAAATGGTTGTAATTTTGTTGGGACGAAGGGAGTATCAAAATTGAAAAGATTTGAGCAACCCACTAAAAAAAAAATTGTATGTATATTGGGATAAAGGAAATAATTTTTTCTCTACCGCAAGAGTGAGATTCGTACATGAATCATCTTTCTTCATGATCGCTGAAATTCGCTCGAACTCTTCATATATATACCTTAACTTCACTGAAGTATGTTACATCCATTCTTGGATACTTAGTTCAAGTTTTCTTTGATCTTTCGTACTCGAGACTTTGCTGGAAAGAAACTACTATCAAATTTCTTATCATTTAGACCAAGATGACCACAAACTCTGAATTAATATTGGTATAATCTTATAGACAAGTGACCCGAATAAAACGTTCCATCGTATATACTTTGATACTGATCAATTATAGTCATCAATCATCACTTTATTTTATTTTTGATAAGCATGATACATTAATAGACATGTATGCATTGATAATGTAACTCAACAACCTTTCGCTCTCATTTGCTATCCATTCTTCCCCTATCTTTCTTACTACTAGTAGTTAGCTTTGCCTTGGCATTAATTTCCTTTCTCATCTCGTTTTGGGAAAAAATTATTACCAGAAAAGAGGGTACTAGCGTGGCAATTTCAGATCGACCCCAAGTTTTGTGGAGAAATCTTAGTAAAACTTTATCAACGCCAATAATTGTACGTACTGTTGACAAACTAATTAGATATACATCCATTCTAAATTTATTGAAATATTTGTTTTTCAATTCCAAAATAAAAAAAAAATATTTTTTTGATAAAATTTTAACATAAAAAAAATCAAATCCATCTCATCTGTTATAGTATATCAATTAATTCTTCTCTCAGTTTTTACATAAACGTCTCAACTACCACACAAAAAAAATTCTTCACCAAAATCCATACAAATTCAATACACATACATAAAATTTCATATCGGATCAAAACATTTCGATTAAAATGATACGGAAAGAATATCATGCATGTCGTCAGATCATAAACCAAATTGACAAGATATAGTCCCTCAAGACAACAAGATCAACAATCTGAAAATTTCAATTTAATAAGGTTCTATTAATGGACTAATGTCTACTCTCTCTGTCCCAAAATTATTATAACATTTTCATTTGTCACCCATGTCAATACGAAGTTTGACATACGTACAACGACGATCAAATGTAGTTTTTTTGTAAATTTATCGTGAAACATCAATGGTTATGTAAATAACGTATTTCAACATAATACATGTTGCGGGAAGATCAAACGTGATTTGATATAAAAACGAGATTTATATTCATATATATAGAATATTGAAAAACACGTATTTGCTATAATTATTATGGGACGGAGGGAGTAACAGTTTTTATGAAACGGATCAATACGGTAATACATTAGAACTTATACTCTTTGTCACACACCGATCACTTACAAAAACAGGCTGATTTGCGACCGTTATATTGATGACAGTCACTAATTTAACGATAAAAAAATATAAAATAATTGCTAATTATATTTTACGACTGAAACTTTTTCAGTCGCTAAATAATGACAAAAAGCCATTTTTAATAGTTAATTAGAGACGGCAAAATAAGTTCCATCGCGAAATCTTATTTAGGATATAAGAGCGCCTTCTCCATTTCACTTTGTTTTCATTTTCCCCCCAAAATTATCGCCGCCGCCAGTCCAACATCTTCCACCATCGTTGTTTACCACACAACCCCTTCCACCACCGCCCCTCGGTTGCCCCCTTCGTCGTCCACCTCCACCACTAACATCCCCTACCACCAACGTCATCAATTCTGTTGATAGAATGCCTCAAATCCACATAATCAGTCCGTATTTTTCCCCGTGTGATCCTCTCCGCGTGGTTTTCCTCCCGCGTGAAGCTTCCGTGTTTCTTCCGAGTTGTTGCTTGTACAAGAAGGAGAGCTGAGAGGATGACAGCAGGAGTTGAAGCAGTGGTGAGAGGAAGAGAGAAGGCAGAGAGGCAAAGGAAGGAGAGGAAGAGGCTGTGGAGCTTTTGGTATATATTAAATACCTTAAACACATTAGAGTGAGGGTGTTTAGTTATTTGTTACGAGTTCTTTGTACTCGTATAGAATTTTTTTATATTTTCTCGTTTGACAAGTGGATTCTTCGTCGTCGGCAACCGCCCATGGTTTTTCCCGCAAGGGTTTTCACGTAAAAATCTTTATCTCATTTATTTTTGGAGCACTTGTTGTTGTTTATGTTTATAATTAACGGATCCGTTCGTAACAAACTGGTATCAGAGTTTGGAACGTTTCATCCTTATTTTCTACACCGGGTTTGTCCACGTAGGGTTAGGAACGAACGTTGTTAAGTTTGGAATTTAAGTTATAATTAACAGTTTTTTGCGGATTCAAGAAAAAAAAATCAGTGCAATGACGCCTATGAAATTTGATGTGGAAAAATTCGATGGCACAAACAATTTTGGACTTTGGAGAGTCAAAATCGTTGCGCTATTAACTCAAGAAGGAATCGAGGAGGTTTTGGAAGGAGTTGATAAATTATCGACAGAAATAAAAAATGAAGATAAGATGAAGATGGATAAGAAGGCACGCACAGCTTTACAGCTGTGTCTTTCTGACGACGTTCTTCAGAACGTCCTGGAGGAAAAATCTGCCAAGGCACTTTTGGATAAACTGTCTACCTTATACATGAGCAAATCTGTTGCTTGTCGTTTGTACATGAGATAGCGTCTTCACTCTTTCAAAATGAAGGACTCTACTACCTCATTAGAAAAGCACTTGACGGAGTTTCAAACTATCTTTGTTGGTCTGAAAAATGTTGGAGTCACCATCGACGATGAAGAAACGAAGGTCATTCTACTGTGTTCTCTCCCTAATAGTTATGAGGCATTTGTGACTACTATGATCCATAGTAGAGATTCTTTGTTACTGGAAGACGTTAAGACATCTTTAACCAGTAGTCAGCTGAGTGTAAAGTCCTAGAAAATTAAGATCAAATAAATATAAAAATTATGATCAAATAATAATTTGTAAATTAATAAACGTAACAAAATATGCGTTTTCTCCTTATATAATAAATTAAAAGAGAGAAACGAATCTCATTTCAAAGTTTTGAGACGTAAAGTTACGTTCATAACATTAAAACTTGTGCCGAAGTTGGGACAACTTTTTATCGCGAAAATTTTTTGAAAATTATATGTTAATTAATAACATGATTTTCCGAGCGTGGTGGTAAAATTTGAGCGAAGATTGTAAGAGATATGGGATTAACTGGTCCTGCGAATAAACGAAGCGGGGATGTTTACCTTAGTTAAATCCCCCACTATGTGTCACCTTCCTTCCTCTCCCTTTGTTTATTCCTTATGCACCAAGCATCTCAACCACCTTCCGCACTCCCTTCCACCCACTACTCCACCCATCCTCATCACCAAGGAAGCAGCATCTCCTCTCCTTCTCCTTCATTTTCTTTGCTATTCCTCTCTTCCACTCTTGTTATCTCTCTTGTGGCCGGACCCAGATTCTTTTGAGTTATAGCAAGAATCAATCAAACCAAGTTTCGAGGCTCAAGTAGCTATACGTGTTGGGCTCAGAGGGGTGTGATCAGGACAAGAGGCGGAAGGAAGGCAACCCCAACAGTAGGAAACACCTCAAGGAGGAGGAAACGAGGAAACGGTGCTTCACACGTTAAAGGAAAGCAAAACAAGCTCAAATCCGTTTCAACAAGAGGGTGAGCTTTGTCTTCTCTGTTCATAACCTCTAACTGATCATATGTGATCAAAAAATAAGGAAAATAACAAGAAAAATAGGCCACGGACAAAGAAACATGTTATTTGAACCAAAAAATGAGTTATGCTCGTGAGACCCAAAAACCTAAGATTTTACGTATCAAACAAATCTAAAACTGAACAAACATGACAAAAACCTAGTAAATGTTATGTTTATGAAGTTTTAGATCATTTGGGATTGAATTGGTTGGGTAAAACGCAAAAACCAACAAACCAGCTATTCCAGTTTCTTGGATAGCTTTGATGTTCGACATTAGAATACATTTTTATCCTAGTTAGAGTCTGATTCAATAAATGAGTCTTGAAATAAAGTTATAGAGGACTTCTTGAGGTTTCTAATGAATCAAGAATCACTCAATTTGGTTAAGAAATAAAGAAATTATATGCGTTCGAAGTTAGGCCTGAAAATCTGAAAAACTGTCAGATCACTGACGTATTCAGTCGCGGCCGCGACAGGAATTGTAGCGGCCGTGACGCCTCTCAGCCGGTCCAAGAACTTATTTTTCAATGTATTTTTGTGTTGTATCAAGCCGTATACTCTCTATGACTACAAAAATACAATATTTGGACAAGAAAATATAGGAAAATACGCGTTTGATTGTATAAAAAACCAAGAATAGAAAGTTGAATAAAAGTACGTAGTAGTTTACGTATTTGTGTGATATACATAAATACGTGAAAATAACGGAATGTACGTAAGAATACGTAATGACATAGTAGACGTATTTGTGGATGTATAATACACATGAATACGTAGAAATAATGCAATATATGAAAGAAATATGTAGTAACGAACGTATCGTACTTATACTGTGCAGAAATTGAGATGTAAACTGTTTTTCCTTTGGTATAAAGTAAACAACCCGAGACTCACATACAAGATAACATTTAGATTCCTGATTTGGATGGCGATACATGTTAATATAGTAGTTTTATATTAACGCGTGATGGGTATTTTTGCCCTGTGTGCTGTGTTATGTTTGTATTTTCGTGTTATTGTATAATTGTATGGTAGCACTTGTAACTTATCGCAGTTCATGATAACCTAACCCTGATAGTCCTAATGCTAGGGTTTGGATAGTTTTTCTCCGTTAACCCCGTACGCTATATGAATGTGATAAAGACAAGTGTTAGGTTTATAAGGTTTGGCATACGATAATGGATAAAGGTTAGGATTAATACAGATAAATCCTATAAATGATGTCATGTTAAAAATGAACATGCAAAATGTTGAGTTTATGAGATGTGAGATTAACTTCTGAGTTTGTTAATCCTACTGAGTTGTTACACTGTGGCTTGGTGAAGATGCCATGTTGAACTGTACAACGATGAGTAGTTACGACTAATCATCTTATACGCGTAGACAACCCTGTGAGGTTGTCAGGTTATGGGGTAGCTCGCTGCAGGAGACCCTTGGGCGTCGTTACAGATTGATTCCCTATTTCGAGTGACCCCGGACTTTAAACTTCTAAAAGAAGCTATGGATTTACATGTTTAGCCAAGGTCACAATGTTAACAAGAGGATATTTGTGGTCTGTCATGAATGTTAAAGGTATGACTGAATTTGTTGTGGTTTTAGGACAATATTGCTCTCTCTTTCTTTCCTTTTTGTGCTTCCCCTGAAAAGGGGTCGGCACGTTACTGAGCTCGTATAGCTCACGGCGTTACTTTTCTTCTATTTCTTGATTTTCATCTTTTCAGGTGCAAGACTTGAGGAAGAATTCTGATTAAGCTATGATCCTGTTTGTAATATTAATGCTTGGGACAACATTTCTAAGTTTCTGCTGCTTTAATATGTAAT
>JAOVYX010019676.1:0-47309 GCA_035668315.1 Drosera spatulata | reverse complement strand
GCTAGAAGCATCAGAATTTTGATCTTCGAGGTCCATAGCCATCTGCTTTGCTGCTGCAATTTCAACTTCGCTTCTACGAGTTCCATATGCAGTACCAGCAACAGAACACTTCAGGAAATCCATCTGATTGCATGTCAAAGTGCCTGTTTTATCAGATAGGATGGTGTCAACCATCCCCGACTCCTCATTCAAATTGGAGGTTCGAGCTTCCGCACAAGTGCCAGACTCTTCATCATACAAGTAGATGTCTCGGTTAATGAAGTTAGCTTGCAGAAACTTCACAAACTCCAGCGAAACATAAAGGGATATTGGTATTAAGTATCCATAAAGTATAAGAGCAGTGACAAGATGGAAAAGGCCAGATAACATTGGTCGAGTGGGATTATACAACTTGTTTCTGGAGTCTAGAGGTAGCAAGTACCATTGATCTGGTGTGGCATAAGTCGTCTTCACAGCAAATCCTAATGAACTAATAACCGAAATCAGAATGAGGACCGAGAAAAGGATGTAAATGATGTGATCCATTTTCCTTTCAACAGTACTTCTTTTCGAAGGACATACTGTTGAATTTTGCATCACTTTTGTATCATGACCAGTAAATATGACCACTCCATACACATAAGGGGTGTTTCTGAGCTTTGAATCTCTAAGAAGTATCTGGCATGGATCAAGAGGATGTATCTGAGATTCATACTCGAGATTACCAACAAAGGTATAAAGGCTGGGATTTGGGTCTTCACATTTGATTATTCCGCTGAAGTGCTTAAAGATGGAATCATCATCCAAGGGCAGAGTGACTTCCAATGCTCTTTTCACCTTCAAGTTTGTTTCACCATCTAAGTTCATAGTCTCCACATAGCAAATACCATCTTCATAACTGGAAGATAGAAGCAGCAAATCCGCAGGAAAAAATTGATCTTTCTCCACTTTAACCACATCTCCAACACGAATATCTTGCCATGCCTTGTAACTAAAGACACCACCTTCATTATGAACACTGACTTTCCTTCGATTGACCTTCCTATCTTGAATAAACCTATTCCAATCTTCAATAGCTTCCTTTGCCATTGTAAGTCCAACCACGATTGATAAGGGAGCAATCATGCTGACACCGGAGAACGGAGATATGGATGTGAGTGATAATATTGCTGCCAAAAGAAAGTATATGTTGGCTGCACGCCTGAACTGCTCGAAGAGAGCTTTTGGAAGATAAGTAATGGCATTGTACTTGGTGGTTGATATGTGATTGTAAGGGTACCTAAAAGGCCTTTTCCTGTGTAGAATAGGCTGATTGCACTGGACTATCCGTGAAAATCCAGGACCCTGTGGCAATGACCCCGCCTGTGCACTCTCCTCGACATTTGGCCGAAGACAAGAGAAGGTATATAGATTGCTCCGCCTAATCCTAGCCCTTATCCTGCCCTTTGTCATCGGTCGAGTTTATATAGAACACGCTTGGCACACTCTCATCGAGATTCAGTCCTTAAAACCACTTGAAATCATAATACTCTCATCGAGACTCAGTCCTTAAAACCACTTCAGATCATGATAGTCTCATCGAGACTCAATCCTTAAAACCACTTCAGAACATAATCTCCTCGACAGCTTTCCTTGAACTAGATACCAAAACAAGATTCACACCAATGGCGAAATAAATATGATGCTATTTTCACCCACAATATGCGATCCTTGCCAATCTTGCAAACTCCAAGACCTAACAAAAAGAATCAAAGAGTTATATTAACAATCTAGTCACTAGATATGCAGCACATCATTCTTCCAATTCATATTCACACTGCAATATAGACAACATGATAGGCAACAAATTTGCCATAATCCGATACTATAATAAACTTCAACACTTCCTTCACGCTCAAAATCATCCCAACAATTCGTCAAACACACATGTTCGAGCCAACTTTGTCTCATGCAACACAACGACAATAATCTTATCGCGATTTTTCTCTTCACGTGGCAATACTCTGAGTTACACAATTACAATTTGTTGCATGTTAAATATAATAACCTCATCTCATTGCTTCATGAACAACAGAACACCTCAAAATTCATGTCAAATCGAAACACGACGATTAATTTGCGACCAAGGGAGCAATCGTTAACTCCAATATCCAGATAAAAATCGACATCAAAGACGAGCACCAATCCTCAATCCTCAATCATCCACACATCAAACATATCATTCAGAATTCATCAAATCCAAAGCAAAAATCATCTCAACTCATCAGAAACAATCACACACCAACACACCATCACAGAACAACGATCAAGCCAAACCGAAACCGAATCACAAACAACAAGACAAAAATCTCCATCTCCATTTCCAGCAATCAAATCACGTCGACGAATCGAACCAAAACAAAAACCTAAAGGAAACAGAAAAACAACGAAATGGCGAACCTGCGGCGAAGAAACCACGAATTCCGACCGTTGAGGAGACGACAATGGAGAGAATTGATTCCGATAAAGGGAAGCTCGAATCGGAGAAGAGAACGAAATGTCGCCGCCTTCGTTGCCGTCGTCGCCGTCGCCGGAAGAGGAAGATGAAGGTAGAGAGAGAATGGGAGGGGTGAATCTAGAGAGAGAAACAGAATGGGTTTCGAATTTTCGGAAATGTTTTTGTCTTTCGTGTGTTTTCTGTGAGTTTTTCCACCATCTATCGTCGATGAAGGGAAGGGAAGGGAAAACATGTAGTCCAATGGGTCCCACGACTATATATCGTACGTACAGGTGACTGTCACCTGTCAATCGATTTTCGTTTATCGCCTTCGTCATCATACCACACTCTCCGTTCTTTAATGACAATAACACACTGATAAAAAAAAAGTTTGTTCAATATATCGCTTATGTATTATTATAATATTTTAATGATAAGATTGTTTTTAAATTATTTTTTTGTTTTTGAAATTCTCAAATCATTTAATTTTTATCATCCATTAATGTTAACAGCACAGAATAATAATAACATCATATTTATTTTATCCTTTTTATTATCGTCGAAATAAAATTTGAGTTTTATCTTCCGGAGATAAAATATGATTTTCAATACACTAACTGTGTAATATTAATGATTGTTCATGATATGTGTTTTACCCTCATACAAGTTACACGAAAATAAAATATTATTTTCTTTATCCTATAAAATTTACGTCATTTATTTTTCTAATGTCTCATTAAAATTACAATAGCATTTTGTTATTTGGAAAAGAATTTTTACAAAACTATCTAAACATCTCTATTTTTACTTTATACTTATTACATCAACTTATCCCATCGTCATTTCTTATCTTTTTCTTTTTCTCGTAAAATCAAAAAGATAAATAAATTATTTTCATAAAATTATACGGACACATAAATTCTCGTGACAAATCACAAAATGTTATAACTTTTATGGAATGTCAAGTGAGTATTTTTAATAAAAATAAGACTTCACATCTGTGCGTATTCAAAAGTGAAAGATACGTGCAAGTTACAAAAATTTTGGGACAAGAAGAATAATGAGTAGTGTTATAATTTCATTATTTTACATCTATGTTAAAAGGCGAATACAATACTTCGAACAACGAAAATGCAAGAGTTCAAGTGCAATTAGGGGAAAAAAAAAACATTTGTGCGATATGTCACACATAAAATTAGTATGACAAGGAGCCATGAAGATTTTTAATCCATAATTTTTGAAATTGAATGAAAAAATGAAAAAAAAAATTCAATAATCAATCAACTCAAAATCTACACCGGTGATGTTATTCGTCGCGACATGTCACATATTTGACAAATCCGTGCAATTATCCCTATTTTTTGCAAAATCAAGAGGAGTATTTATGAATCGTTATAAAGAATATCTATTATTGCAGGCACCAAATGAATGGTTTTTCTAATGAAAGTGGAAGATGAAGCTGCCATGGTCCCATTTTCAGGTGCTGCACTCTACCTATTAGCTAGGATTAAAAATGTTTAAGAGTAACCATCAAGATATATATTTCAAACAAGATCTGCCTATAAACTTTTCAATTAGTAGAAGTTAACTTATGTTGTCACGCAAGTACGATCTAATTATTATTCTGAATAGAAGGTAGAATTCAATGCAGATTATCTGAATCAAGTTAGATGTAATTGATATCTTAACTATAAGCATCCAAATCAAGTAAAGAAGAAGAACGACTATGTAGTCGTTTAATAGGAACGACTATAAGCATTGTAACTTATGTGTTTGGTGGTGATCAGAATTTGTTTTGAGCATGACGACTTTCTATAGTTGGAGCATATGGTTGATTATGAAGTGGTTTAATAATGAACTGTGAATGAGACGGCGTGACATTGACAATAAGAGGCGAGATTTCTTCTAATAACTATCCAACTTCTCAAACCAAATGTTACTTTTAGTTGTACACCACTCTTAGAAACAAATAAAGATTTAACATCTTATTTAATTGAAAGTCTTGGGCAATATCTCTTTGGCCATGCCTCACGATATTTTGAACCTTTTTTCCCAACTCTACAACCTTTTTCACGATAAATTTTTCAGACATCATACTCGAGAATAGACTACTACTACTATTACTAGTGGTGGGCATGCATACTAAGGTGTCGGATAATGATGTAGTCTTTTTATTAATTGTGTTGGAAAACTATAGTTTTCGAGTCATGCTTTTTATACCACGTGTATTTGTTTCTTTGCCCCAAGACATGAATCGGTCATATCTCGTTCAGTGCTAACTATCATTGATTAACAAACTGATATAAGCACTAGTTTTCAAGTCATGCTTTTTATTAGTTGTGTTCGAGTACTACTATTTTGTTAGCATTTCTTGATGTTAAGATCCAAAATAAAATATCTATAACTGAACGAATTATGATAACTGAACGAATTTTTGATAGCATTGACTTTTTCATGATAACTGAACGAATTATGATAAAAAGTCAAAAGCTTGATCCCATATATATATATATATATATAGCATAGTGTCATGCAAAGCGGAGGCTTGAGGTTCCATTTCAATCGGCCGTGACCTTTGTTTAAAGAGTAGAAATCAAACTGCAAAAAGTAATCCGGTAACAGAAAAAACATCTCCGTTCAGTTGAACAAAAGAAACTATTGCATCAGGACACAAGCGAGCAAGGACGGCAACATAAGAAAAGATCGAACGAGATGCAAATCTTACTATCATGTTACAGAATGCTATGTTTCATTTATCATCACAATAACAATATGTCCAATGATAAGAGTCATTTTGTCATAGACAAAGCTAAATTTTAACAAAAAATAGTGTCATGTTGCTATAATTGGTTGATAATGCTCTCTTAAGGATAGTTATTGAAACTTAACATTGTTACATAATATGTGACATACAAATGTGATGAAAACAATTTTGTGTAAAAATTTGTATAAATGAAATGAAAATGAAGCAAAGATTGTTTGAAAATCTTTATCCACATTGGAATTGTGGGAAGTGGAAAGAGTATATATATAAAGCCTTTTTCACTATATTTTTCTTAAATTAATTAATAAGGCACGTGGGTTTTGCAAACATACACCCACACGCGCAACGGGTCGGATCGGACTTGGGTTTGGATAAATGATGAGCACCAATCGCGTGTATATTCTTTTTGGACAAACTTGGTACTAAATACTAAGTGTTTATGTCTTAAGAAAGTGTGTCAAGACAAGAAAAAATACAACCAGGATTTTTATCAAAGAACCCGGGTTCTGCTGGAAACGTTGAACCGATAAAATCGTCAAAGTGTCCGGACATAGGTTTAAGTGACTCCTGGGCTCAATGCAATTTTTTCTGCAAATGCAAAACAATTTTTTCCTCAAAAACCCATGATTTTTCACCTACGAATGCGTTTCTTTGGATTTGAAACAATTTTTCTTATATATATTGCATTCCAAATCAGATCCAAATATATTTATCATTGCATTCATCATCTCTCTCTTCTGATCAAGAAATCTCCACACAAATAAATATCGATTTCTCTCGTCTTTCACAAAGAGATTTCAAAGGGGTTTCTTTGGAATCGTTTTTCGCAATTCTCATACATAGACTTAGTTATATCCTGGAGGGTTGTTCGTCTAAACCCAAAGCAATCTTTGTGTTATGAGGAAGAGACGAATAAATTCTTAAAGAGAGTTGAATCAACAATGCCTCTAAGTCTCGAGAACAATCTTCGTGTTGCACTCTTCGTATTTAATATAGATTTTCCTAACATAATATACCAATGTTGTTCTAATGGTAGCATGTTATGTTTTGGATGAAAGAAAATCTATCATTTGATAAAGGGTGAGGATTGAGCCACATCAATGTTGCATCATCATGAGGTGACAAAAATGACTTTGCTATATTTCATGCCATATATAACATGTCAAATAGTTAAAGCTAAAATTTAACAATTGAAAGGAATATCTTTGGAGCAAAAATTTTGAGCATCACTCCCATATTTTGGCTTTAGCATCCTCCTTGCTCCGTTTCATATTAATCGCAACATTTTTTATTTGGTCAATCTCAAAAAAATTATTCCCTCCGTCCCATTATAATTATAATATTTATATTATATACGTAAATTTAGATTTAACTCCTTCCTCTCTGAACTCGAACTCTTAACCACATTATTTTTCTCTCTCCGTCTTTTTTAATTTATAACCATACAATATTTTCTAAAAATGAAAACATTGCAAACAACTTGAGATGGAATAAAATGACAAAACATAGTAATTATTTTGGGACGGAGATAGTACAACTTTTCCTCTTTTGGTAACCTTTTAACATAAAAAAATATCAAATCAATGTCATCTGTTACAGTACATTCACTATCTCCTTTCATAAATGATATGATAAATCTCACTATCATTAAAAAAATATTCTTTCCTTACTAAAATTCACATAAATCCAACATTCATATAAATTTTTATATCGAATCAAAATATTTAATAAATATAAAAAAAACGAGTATTTGTCTTGTGCATTGGATTTGCTGTCATAAAACTCGAATGGCAAGTCCAGATATGAAGATTCTATACCAGGAAAAGCTGTATAAGACAAGATGTATATTCCAAAGATTAGATGGGGGTAGTTCAAGTCATTGAATGATCAAATCACTCAGTTCAACCTCAAATGACAACCACATCAAATCACCTGAAGTTCCATCAGACATATAGACTTGTTACCAAATCCAGTCCCTTGACTTTTTTTTTCTTTTGTGTAACCATTGGATGATGGATGTTGTCTTTTGTGTAACCATTGGATGATGGATGCTGTTGGACACTCATAGCAGACGATTTAATTCCTGATAAAATAATGTAAGCTAAAAAGTATCAAAATTTCCCCCATTTAAAGAAATCATAATATTTAGACCTCTGCTTTTCTTAAATTCAATACCGCCATTGAACGTGCAAACCAGATAATTGTCTCAAATAAGTCGATATGAGATAATTATACAGATTAATTCTCGAAGAAGATAAGAATTCAGCGTTTGCTACAGTCTCTGTTTAGACAGTGTTCTTGCACATATCAACCACATGTGAAGAACTGAAACCAAGTCAAGTCAAGTGATGCTAGGCAACTATTAGTAGCCTGTGCTGGTTGATGGACTATATTTTGCTTTCTTGATAGCAGAAGGCTGAAAGCTGAAAATATAGGGATAGGACAAGTGTAGGCTGGTTGTATTGTTGGTTGGTTCATTCACCAACCTAACATGTCAGTGCCAAAAAAAATCTCTATATTTATGTTCTATAGTGAATACCAATCTTATTTACAACAAAATACAGTTCCACAGATATGTCGTGTGATCAGCGTACAATTTGATGTTCATTCAAATCAAACGTAACGCGAAGATGTCTTCGGTGATGCGTATCGATCATTTTTCTTTTGGATAGGCAATAAAATCACACATAGTTAAACTTTAAAAAGTTGAGATATGTCAAGATTTTTACAGCTTTCACCATGACAAGTCACGCTCGAGCGCAGTAATATTGATCTCAACTCAAGAAAAGAGGAAGCTCACCAGTAACCAGATTTGAACCCCACCAAACGTACATTGACATTGATGCCACCCTTCTTCAGATTACCAGCCTGTCCATTGTTGACTCATCCTCATTTTTCTCTTCTTTGTATCCAAACCTCCAGGTAAATATAACAACAGACACAATAACAATACATATAATTTCATCATGAATAAGATCTAAGAAAGGTGAGAAGTATTATGATTTTATCTATGTTATGAATAATAGAAAGGTTCTCTTTTATAACAAGACACAACGTGTTCCAAATTTTATTGTTATTTATTGGTTTATCCAATGTGGTTTTCTAGTCTCAAACATATTAGTCTTGATATACTTCTTTCACTTATCCAGAATCAAACGTATCACATCGTCAAAGGAAATTAAGCATTAGAAGTGATGAAAAATCAAAAATATGATTTTGAACTCATTTATTGGCACCTATATCAATATCAATTCTGGCACGGTCAGCTGACTACCTGATTCCCATCTCCCTCTTCTTCAATAAATGTCTCTCCTGCCAATGGATATATATCGTCCTGCTCTTTCTATACAGATTGCAAAACCGTATAACCACAAACCTTTCAAAACAAATCACTACATCCAATCCATAATCATCACTATCATTCCCTGCACGGTATACAAAATCCAGTATCAGTAACAGAATCATGTACACTATAATCTTAATGTTCATTGCGACATACGAAGTCGTGTTAATGTTACATATGATAACTCGAGATACAGAACACAAGAGGGTTAAAGAATCCGAAATTTTAATAGTCCTTCAGACCACACTAGAATAGGCTGCTCTGAGCCATGACTGAGCTTTGGCAGCTGTCAACTCTTTTTTATCTCAATATTTGGTACAACAACTAGCATTACTCTCCCACATTTCTCACACTACAACTCATTGAAAGGAGAAAGGTCATTTGGCAGCTACCCACCACTCAAAAAACTTTATCAGCAGTTCTACAGTGAGGTGAAGTTGAAGAAGAAGAGAATCACTTGTATGTGAAGCAAGATCTCTACAGGGCAAAGAGTGAGTTGATCAATGAGTGAACCATAGTCCAAAGCCTCAACTTTTCATTTTTTCTCTTTATAAATCCTCATTTCGGCTCTCATTCAGCAACAAGATCATCATCATTGCTTGGACTATCACCACAATCATTTGAAGCAGATGAGGAGAAAATGGGTCTTCTGGTGTTCTTTATTGGTGTTAGTCATGCATAGCATGACTTGGGTTTCTGCTACAAGTAGGCATTTGGCTCCAAATCATCATCATAATGGTACTCGAACACGAGGTAACCATCCAACTTGCTCTTCTTATAATGACACCTCTATCTCAAAAGCAACTTAAGGAAATGATATCACCACAACAACCCCAGGTATTTCAGTCTTAGATACGATTAGAGATGACACAGTCTTATTTCTGTAGCGAACATTAGAAGAACGATACGAATTAGCTTAATGGTGTCCGTTCTATGGCTGTCACAATCAATGTATATGATTTCTTTTCTTTGAACAGAGAATGGAAGCAGTCGAGATTCGCTTCATGTCGAATTTGCAACAAGACAGGACCCGAAAGGCGAAGAGGGCTACAAGGATGAGAAGAAGATCGGATCAAGGCCACCAAGTTGTGAGAACAAGTGTTACGGGTGCTCACCTTGTGATGCAACACAAGTTCCAACCATCTCTGTGCATTATAGTGTCCAGAATGCTAATTATTTCCCCGAGGGTTGGAAATGCAAGTGTGGTCATTCATTTTACACACCTTAGTTTTGAGCATGGGAAGTGGTGATGGTGATGTGCTCTGTTCTGTTGATTTGAGTGACTGGGTCTCAAGATTTTGTATAAAATGATTAGAACTGATACTCCATCTGTTTCGAATTATATGTAATAGTTGGATACGGTACGAGATTTTATGTGAAAATTGAATTTGATTAATATATTATATTTTTTTTTATGATGAGAGTTGATGTGAAAATATATAAAAGAAGTTAGTGTGATGCGATAGAATAATATGTTTAATTTAATATAAATTTGATTTCAAATATGAAAATAAAATAAGTGTTATATACATATATTTTTAGACGATAAAAAAAATATTATATTTAATATGAAACGAAAAGAATAGTATTCGTCTTACATCAGTGATCTTGCTCGAAGTCATGTTGATGGCAAACTCTTTTGTTATGTTATGACTCGTTAGAAAGTCTGTTGAGTAGGTTCATGAACTTCAGCAACTTAATTAATTACTTCCAACCATGATCATCTCCGTCTCAAAATTATTTTGACAGGTTGACCATGGACGTCAAATAAAGTATGTGTTAATTTTTGAGCGTGGTTATAACGCCTCGAGATCCACATCATACGACACGTTGCGTTATGTCGTCACGAACCCGATTCATGACAAGCCTAAATAACCCAAACGGGTTTAAAGGTATAGAGAGTCAAAGAACTACCTTTGATGCTTCCGTTTATGCTGTTTAACTATCACGATATCAGTTTACAACCATAAGGTCGAAGTCATTAAATTACACAGTTTATGACATGACCAGTACATCACATATATTACATATTCAAAATGATCATAGTTTCATTACAACATCTTCAAAAGCACATAAGGAACCACAGTTTTCATTGATCATCTGATAACTCACCTGCAAACGGAATACATAACCCGTGAGTATGAAATTCAGTAACTTAGAGTATATGCCTCACATTTGTAGGGTACTCCCCCGACTATGACGAATCGATGAGTATCAGTAAAACATTTATGCTTTTTAGGAAAATAGGTATGCCATATCACGTGTGAGTATTTGTATAATTGCACGTGTGAGTATTTGTATAATTGCACGTGTCTTATGTTCCTATTTTTTAGTATGGGCCTATGACTCGAGTGTTTTCAACAGACAGACTCTGAATACAAGAGTTGTCAATTGTCAGCCAGATAACAAGAATCAGTCAATCCAATATGTACTTGCACCGATTGTACGTCGTCTTACACTTTAACGGATGAAGTGCGCTTCCAACAGGCTCTATTTATCTCACATTGGGATAGATTTAGGCCTCCCTACAGAGAGTAACCAGTGGCCCGGTAATGTCCCGGTCAAATCCTTGCTACCAGGTCGTCACCAAGAATTGCTCGTCAGGCTGACAATTGGCTCCACAGACAAACACTATTCCTTTCAGTGCGTTTTGGTCTCACTCGCGCACGTCCTAAGAAAATTCCCAGGAGGTCACCCATCCCAACATTACTCCGCGTTAAGCACGCTTAATTACGGAGTTTTAAAGTGATGGGTTACCGAAAAGGAAGGTGCATCTTATTGGTATAGGTAGTACTATCAAACCATTTAAGCATTTCCTTGGGGTATTACATGCACCCCCACTTAAAGAATGCAACGTCCTCGTTGCGACTTTAAGCACGACACACAATCCCAGAACCTTCCCCCGCTAGGCGGCTGATCTGAACCTCTTATCCACAAGTCCAGCACGCGGTTGTAGGGTTACTCTGACACCATACTGTAACGCCCCGGGCAAATCCTTGCTACCGGGTCATCACCAAGAACCGTTCGTCAGGCTGACAACTGACCCCACAGACTAACACTAGTCCTTTCAGTCCGTTTTGGTCTCACTTGCGCACGTCCTGAGAAAATTCCCAGGAGGTCACCCATCCCAGCAGAACTCCGCAGCGACGAGCGGTTCTTGGTGACGACCCGGTAACAATGATTTGACCGGGGCGTTACAAGCCCCGTCACGTCCGGTGTTGAAGCCGCTGCATGCATGCTAAGAGGATGGGAGCTGTCCAACGCTCCCTACCTAGTTTCATTTCACCCGTGACAATGACTCAAGAAATTTGGCTAGAGTTCAGTCCTTAAGACTTTCACTTGACATTCGATAGATTCTAAGAAGGGACACCAGGTACGACCTTCTCCCCAACAGTTTCAGCAAACGGAGATGATGGCAGTGCAGAAATCTCCAAAACACTTTCAAGAAAGTATGATAGAAGACTTGACAATTCATAAACCATGTACAGTGTTCAGTCTTTATATTTGATTAGGTATTCATCGTTGGTTTACGTTTCATTTATTCGTATGTCCCACAGTGTAAATCCCAACTCGTTTCAATGCTTCCTTAGGCATGCGTTAGCATGATTTCATTTAGCGTTGTTCATGCATTATAAATCACCTTGTATCTGTATATTTGAACATGTCGTTTATTTATAACACGTAGTAGTATATGATTTGAGTTGTTATTATCTGAGTAGTTTATTTTGCACCTGTCACAGCGCGGTTAGAGGTGTCGTATAGTCATACATACATATTTAATATCCATTTCTATACGTAAGGTTTATGTATTACATATACATGTTTACGTTAATCCTTCACGATAAATGTGCGCTACGCTCATCAAGGATGGGGGTCCCGCTATGCATTTGGTTTTGATTCGTATTTCGTTTGTTCGTATCACCAATGAAGAGGTGAATTAGACTTTGTGATAACAGACTTCTGGTTTAAAGAGATTCAACAGACTGCAGTGTTGGACCAAAGGAGTTCAAACAAATTTCTTTGATTGGAACAGACAAAAGCTAACAGACTTTGATGATTGGAACAGACAAAAGCTAACAAACTTTGGTGATTGGAATAGACAAAGGCTAATAGACTTCTGTGATTGAAACAGACAAATGCTAACAGACTTTTGTGATAGGAACAGACAAAGGGTAACAGACTTCTCTCAGATAAAAGCTAACAAATTTCTTCGATTGGAACAGACAAGGCTAACAGATTTCTGTGATTGGGGATTTTCTGAAATCCATCATCATTGTCGATTGATTGGATTTCATCTTAGGAGATTTCTATATTCTCCATAGTTTTGTGAGCTTTACAAATGCTTTCATTCTTCCTTTTATCCATAAAGGATTTCATATTTATCGTACGCGGATAGATTCTAAACACGGGATTTACATTTGTTTTTAGTCAGAGCTACAGTCGCGGGCACGACGATGCTGATCGTTTACAGGCAGCAATTTTTCTCCCCCAAACGCACACGACTCATTTCCAACCATATCACCAACGTACGCATATCATCCTCCATGCATATAACTTAACTCATAATGATCCGAAAACATATGAATAGAAAATAAGCTCGTGAACGAAACATAAACGCATTGATCGGGTTAGGTTACCTCAAGAGTTCGTTTCCTCGATGTGTTCTTCGTCCGCTGCCCTCCCTTGCTTTCCTGCCACGTCAAGCTCCTTACCAAGTCGTCGCTGTCTTGTTACTCATCGCCTTCCTACTACTTCTGCTGTTTGGAGACGAATGGCGTGACGATGTTAACGAGTTAACGATGATGAACTGGTGGAGATGATCGTGGTGGTGGGATAGTTGTGATATTGTTGTGTGTTTGATGATGACTGTGATGCCTGATCTGGGATGAAGAGGTTAAGATGATGGAAAGCTGTGAAGGAAGTGATGATGATGATAGGCGACAAGAGGAAGACGCACACGAAATCGACGTCGCAAAGATCAGGAAGAATGCAGCTTCGCAGAGGAGGAAATGGGCAGTGGAGGAAATTAATATAACTTAAATTCACTCCCTCGTTTTGTTTTCATCGATCTATTTTTATCCATATTTCGTTCGATTATTTTATCAAAAAATATATCCGCAATTAGATAAAATTAATTCTAACTTAATGAAGTTTGTTTTGCTGAAATTGTCGAATGTTTCCGGGAATATATTTTATTAGCCCAAATACATTTATTATATTTAACACATACGTTTATTAAATACATATGTTATTAATATATATAACATTCCGTTTAATGTTATATTATACGCTTATTCGTTAATATATTGTATATTATTAATAGCAAATTTTCGGGATATTACAGTGACAGAGGAGATGGAGGACAGAATTATCATCAGATCAGATAACGTGATAGTATAGAATAAAAGATAGTTTATATCATGAAATGACAACAAGACTAGCAAAAACAGACTTCAACCCACACCGCAAGACCACAATGATACAACAATCGAATTGCAATACCACTGAAATTGTTTTGAACAGATTGCAACAATTCATATAGTAGTATAGAGCATCAAGACACTAGTAATATATAGAGCATCAAGACACTAGTATCAATGGGACTTCCACCTCTCGGACAAATTGGTAAAATTGCTGTGAATCAAGCAATGATAGAACAAAATTCTAGAGCCAAGTACCATTAAGAGAACTAGAAACTCGATACCACCAAGCATGTAACCGCGATTCCATCAGTCACTGCTGCTTGCATTCAGGTGGACGCTCACTCTCTTGACCTGCTGCTGCTTGTGGTCTTCCACTCTTCTGTGAATCATAAAGCACATTATCAAACCTAAATGGGGGAGTGACTGTACAAACTTCAGCAGATAAGAATATAACATGGATAGATCAACGTACCTTAGCACCGCTTGGTGGCTGCATTTTGAAACAAAACAGATGACGAAAGAGATGAAGACTATCGTCTTTTCAGCTCGAAAATGGTACTCAGAATTTGTGCAAGTAAAAGAAACAACAAGAGCAAAACCTGCAATTCGGTATTTAGAGTATAAAATGGGCAAAAGGAGTACCTTCTTCCTGCTCTTGCTTTCCTCTTCTTCTTCATCTTCGTCATCGTCATCCTCCTCCTCCTCATCTTCTTCATCCTCTTCAATTTCCTCATCGTCTTCATCTTCATCACCCTCATCCAAAACTTCAAAGTCATCGTCCTGCGCAGCTTCTCCCGTGAACCAGGAAACTGCATGGGGAATAATCTTTTCCCTTATTGTTGATCTGCATTAAAAAAATTACCAACTTTAATAATTAGATAACCAGCACGCAATTCACTTAAAGGTTGACTATCTGACTATGATTCCACGGATGACTACTGCATAATGGGTGCAGCCAATGAGGGCTTTTCAAACAGAAATCCGGCAGCTTATCAACAACCTCAATGAAAGCTAAAACACAAGAGAACCATTACGAGTTTAAAAATCATATAGAAACATGAAAACAGAAGCTTTATCAAACTTACCCAATTTCGTAATCTTGCTCCATCTGAGTCTGAAGTTCCTCAGCCTATCAAAGATTCAAAAAGCGTACAACCAATTCAGCATGTGAGCTAAAATTACATCAAAGCCTTAGCAATAGTGTCAAACTTACAGTATCTTCATCAAGATCCTCTTCGTCCTCCGGAATTTGGGGAGGGTTGAAGAAATTGAAGAAACTTTCACAATTTTCTGTCTTGGTAATGACAGATTTGGTATTCTTAGATCCCTTCTTAGGCTTCTTTCTCAGAACCTTCTGCGTTAGAGATTTCCCTGGAAACCATTCAATCTCTGTCCTGTGAAGTCATCAGCAAACTGGAGTGAGTGCAACAGAAACAATCAACTTGATGGAGATCAGCACCCGGCAGTAAGAAGCTTACCCTATTGCTTTCTCTAGGATTGGTTCATCTTCGTCGATCATGTGATAAATTTTTGTCAAAACAGTGTTCTTAAAATAAGGATTTGTGTCAAAGAAAAACTCAAGCTTGAAGCCCTTAGGATCGGTGATCCTCGACCACTTAATATCTTGAAGATATTTCAGAGCCTCTTCATCCTGCTCCGTGATCTGAATGAAATGAAATGAATGAAATGAGTGAATAAAAAAGCAAGAATGAAATGAAATGCTTAAAAGTAAAATAAGTCACCTGCTCAGCCAAAACCTCATGGGTTTTCATCGCAGCAAGCCAAAAATTGGGTACTCCTTTCTCTGCAACATGTTTACATCCCATCACGATTTTCATGATGTAATTTCATCGTTCGTAATACATAGAAATGAACCTCAAATACCTTCTGCAACATTTTCTTCTCCTTGATCAACTCCATTGACTTCAACCACACCATTCACAATTTCATATCTCTGCAGGAAAAAATGAAAAAAGAAAGTTGCAAGAGCATCTTTTACAATGGTGAGAGCAGAACAGCAATTTGGTGAGAAAATCTCAACAACAGAACCAAGTAACCATATTTTTCTAGGGAAGTACGGACCTTAGTGTAAAGCGGTTCATAGAGCTGTTGATATCTAGCCTCGAGTATGGCTCTCTCCTCAAAAAACTTTTGCTCAAGCTCATTGTGCTGGTTCTGCACAACTCAATAACATGAGGAATAATTTCTTGTAATTCATAAAACAATAAAAGAGACTCAATGATCCTCATCCTCATATGAGATGATAAAAAATCGATAATCTGATAGGTAAATAATCAACACAGCAGTAGAGGAAGATATGTATGTAGGAAAGAAAAGCAACCACCTGCAGCTCCCTCAGCACCTCGACTCGCTTCCGAACCTTTGGCATAAGCGATTCCAAAACATCGACATGATCTCCTCCCAGATTCTGCAACTTGCTCTACAAAGCCGGAAAACACCGAATTCAGATGTTTTGGAATCTTAGACACCAAATCCAGCAATTCCAAAACCTAGCACTACCAAATTCAGAGAATCTAAAATCTACAATTACAAACACCAAATAAAGAGATTCCATAACCTGAAAACACAAAACTAACACATTCCAGAGCATAAAAAACACAGAATCCAGCCATTGCGAAACCTAAATCGCCAAATTCAGCAATTCAGAAAACAAAATACAAGGAGGAATTCAAGGATTCGACAATCTACAAAACCGAATTTACAATTCCAAACCCTAAAAACACCAATTCAGAAAATCCAGTCACTAAAACCACTGAATCCATCAAAATCAAAGTCCCCAAATCCAGAAAGAACAAAATTCAGCAGTTCTAACCGCACCAAATTCTCAAGCAGCCAAAGCAAAGCAGCAACTAATCAAATGAAAGCAAACCAAACCAAACCAAACCAACTCGAGAAACCTTGAGAGCATTGACGAGACTAGCACGCTCCTCCAAACTGAAAGCTGCACCACCAAATCAGATCAAATCAGATCAAATCAGACCAAATCAGATCAAAAAGCATGAAATGATTACATTTCTCATGCAGCAAATAAGAAACACGAGACGAGAGTGAGGGTGGTGACCGGCGGGTGCGGCGGCGGCGGAGGGCATGTTGGCGACGATCTCCGACATGTCGAACTGATCAAACATCTTGTTAGTGTTGTTGTTGTTGCTCATGTTGACAAGAGAGTGCGTGAGTGTGAAGAGGAGAAGAGAGTGGTGAGTGGTGAGTGGACAGATTCTTCTCCTCCCCAATCTCGGATATCTCTTCCCAATGTGACTCTCTACTTCACTCTCGTCAAACCTCCGTTGTAAAGAATTTTGAATTTACTGTGATCAGATGGATGATTTCGGTCTGAGTGTAATTGCAACGTTTTGTTATAGTTGTGAAGATTTCAATAGGCAATGCCCGTGTTTATTGATACGTAGGTCTCAGTATATTATTATCTTCGTCTTAATTTTATTATAATGTTTTAATTCGATTCGAGATCTTATTTGTGTGTTATTTGTTGAGAAAAGAGTTTTTCTTTTAGAGATAATGGATGTAAGTGGGATTTAGGAGAAAAAAATTAGAGAAAAGAAGGACAAAGGTGATGAGTTAGTTTGATTATATTAATATAAATTTATTATCAAATAAGAAAACAATAAAAATATTATATTTATATTAAGACTAATAAAAAAAATTATAATTAAATTAAAACGGATGGAAAATTTTATTACGAAAAAAAAAAAGAGTTAATACAACTTTAGGCAAGTGACTATGGTGAGTTTTTTTTTAATGGTGGGATCCATTAGTCTTCTTTTTCCGAAATGTTTATTATGAAGAGACGGTGATATTATAATTGATGTTGATATATGTTTTATTTTCTCGATCCCATTTAAATTATAACGAATTGATCTAACACGATAATTTATATATGTGTTGAATTAATAAGGAATGATAATTTTATTCTTTGAGTATAATACATGCAATATTTTTTTTAATTGTACCCATTTATTTATAGTTTTTTCTATTTTAAACAATGCTTAATATAAAAAATAATCACATTGGTCATATTTTGCTATAGTACATCTACTATCTTATCTCACAACAACCTCACTATCCATAAAAAATATTTTTTTATTAAATTTCATAAAAATTCAACATACACATAAATTCTCGTGTCGCATCAAATAGTTACAAGTATTATGAGATGGAGGGGATATATTTAACTTTGAGTAAAACTTCACCTTATATTTGGGTTGCCAATTTTATATTTGATAAATTAAATGACAAAATGCATTTATATTTCATTATCATTTGGATTATTAAAAAAAATGATGATTTATTTTTAAATTTGACGATCAAAATAATATTGTCATTTTTTGATAACCCAAATGACAATGAGATGTATATGCATTTTTTTTTTTCATTTGGATTATCAAATATGGAAAGGACAACACTAATCGACTAGAGGTGGGGTTGTTCTTAGTATTACTCTCTCCGTCCCAAAAAAATTATAACACTTTTTAAATAAGGATGTTTCAACTAAATTATAATATTATTATATTTGTAAACTTTTATCCTATAAAAATACCAAAACATGCACCCTTACTTTGCACTTTATATCACATCAATTATTTCCACTGTTTTTTCCTCACGATTCTGACTCACACGAGTCACGGGGTAGAATAATCTTTACAACAAAAGTAACATCTATATAAATTATCGGATCAAATCAATTGGTTGTAATTCTTTTGGGACGAAGGGAGTAAATAATACTCCCTTCATCCTAAAAGAATTACAACACCTACTAAATTAGGATGTCCCAATTAAATTACAATATTATCCTATTTAAAATCTTTTTTATATAAAAATATCAAAACGTCCCTACTATTTACTTCCTCCGTCCCACGAAAAATACAACATATACGTATTTTGTATTATTTTATATGCATGAATATAATCTCTCATTTTCATATCAAATCAAGTCTGATCGTCCCGCGATATGTATTGGGTTGAAATACGTAACATACGTAACATACATAACAATTGATGTTTCACGATACATTTATAAAAAATTTCGTTTAATCGTCGTTGCACGTATATCAAATTTTGCATCGATACACGTGCCCGATCAAACTGTTGCGTTTTTCATGGGACGGAGAGAGTACTTTATATCACATCAACCCATTCATTACTTTTTCTCATTCTTTTCTTTCTCTTTTTATTCCCATTCATACAATTTAAAGGACAAATTAGTCTTTAAAATAAAAAATAATACACATATAAATTATCGTGATAAGTCAATCGCTTATAATTCTTTTGGGATAGAAGGAGTAGCATAGATTGTGAAATCGTCAAGGAAATCAAGACAAATAAAATAAGTAATACAACAATTTATATCAAAGTGTAAATTACATAATTTTTTTTGTTAATCATCAACTAGTAATAGTCATTTTTTATAGTAAATTGATGTGTTTTTTAAAATTAAATCATTATCTTACCCATCCTATCCTTTAACCTAACCCTATAAGTAAACCAATAACCCTATATCAAATACGAATGGTGTCATCGTCACGACCACAAATCTCCTCATGAGTATGAGATCGCCGATTCGAAACCATCCTAGCCTTTTCTATCTTCAATCTCCTCCCCAAACTCTCTGATTCCAACTTCTCAATCATCTTATTGGATTTCGATGTCGCCACGATCCAAAATCGAAATCCTAGGGTTTCGGATTTGATGAGGAGCTCGTCGAGTCTTGGACCGAGTCACTATCCATGGCCTGGAGATGGTGTTGTACTTGTTAGGGGAGGACGGGAGCGAGCAAGAGGGTGGTTTCGACGCACGAAAACCTGATCGTGATGTTGTACTATTCATGTCGATGTTGTACTCATCAAGGAGGACGAGGGCGAACAAGAGGATGATGTCGACAATAATTAGCACTATTATGACGACGTTAGCGAGCAGGGTGCGATGTCGACAAGAACGAGCACTGTTGTGACGATACAGGCGAACAAGGGGGCGAGCAAAGACAAGCGCTGTTGTCCTTCACAGGAGATGTATAAAGGCAAGGAGAATGGGAGCACTATTTGTTGTATTTTGGGGGCACTGTTTGTTGCCTTTTTATGGGAAGGGAGGGACGCGAACGAGCACTATTTGTTAATTTTGAGATACTGTTTAGAACATTGCTGCGTATTTTTTGGAATATAACCAGAACATTTAATGTAAACAATATATATTATAATTGTATATGTAAGCACTGTTTCGAAAACTGGCGATAAGAAATATATATACACTGTTTATTCCGAGAACATCAACGATCCCGGATCGTTAGTGGCGACGATTATAAGTTAGGATTTTGGGATGATTATTGTAATTTATAATTTATTATAATAAATTATTTTATTATTTTGATTAAAAACAAATAAGATCATAATTTTAAATTATGAATTAATTAATAATAAAAATTTTATATTATGATCTATTATTAATTGATGAAATAAAAAATAATCAATTAATAATTTTTTTTATATCAAATCATTCATTAAAAAACAAATTTAATTAAAAAACTTAAATCTGTTTTCAATCAATATCATGTCATTACATTCCACCATTATCTATATTTTTAGTTCGTTTATTGATATTGATTAACTTTGAGCATTTTTTTTTTAAACAAAACTTTGAGCATCATTAATAAACGACCCTTATTTAATGCACAAATAATAATCTTTTTTCAAAATAAGAGCAGGAGCACCTTTTCAAACACACCCTCTCATCAGCCCAAACCAACGCAAAACCCTCCAAATAAATTCCACAAAACCCCAAAACCAAAACACACCACCAGAAATCAAACAAACCGCCGCCACCTCTCCTCTCATCATCGCCGCCGCCGCAATGTCCTCCACCGGCTCCAACACCACCAACGGCCCCTTCAACTTGTCCGACATCACAGCCAATCTCCCCAGTACAAAAACCCTAACCCTAAAACCCCACAATTCGCATTCCTGTTTTGATTCGATTGATTGATTTCTTTGATTGACTGTGTATTTTGTGTTGCAGGTTTGGAGGAGAGAGTTGGTATGGTGAATGCGCTCAAGGTTTGTGCTTCTTATCTGGGGTTGATTAGGGTTTATGTGGGTTAATTTTGGGGATTTTGGGGGTGATTGTGATTTTGGGTTTTTGTTGTGGTGGCAGAGTAAGTTGCAGAGTCTTGGTGGTGCGAAAGGGGATGTTTTGGAGAGCTTGAAGCCGAATGTGAGGAAGCGGGTCGAGAAGCTCAAGGAGCTTCAGGTATTGTGGTTGATTTGGGTGGTTTGATTGTTTTGTTGTGGAAATATTTTTGGGTGTGGAACAATGAGAATGATTTTGTGTTGATTGGGTTTGTGAATTCATTGTTTTTTTTTTTTTTTTTTGGCGCTGTGACGGCTTCGTTGTTTGGACAGTGGATGATGGTTAGTTCATCTGAGGGCGATGATTGTATATGTGATTGGCAACAAAAACATTGAAACATCCTAAGGGAGGTTAATTCCCATTAGGCCTGCCCTCCTACGAAGAGGATGGAAAAAGGCAATACTTAGAAGTCACAGCTGTATGACAAAAAAGTGAACTTAACAGCATGTAATTTTGTGATCGGCCTGGGAAGCTACCTTTTTGTGTTTTGAGTGTATTGATGGCTTGGGCCGTAATGGAATTTTTTCCAATGAGTGATGCATTGATGTTCTCTATCCAGCTGAATCAGCTCTGTTCTGTTATGAAATTTTAGAAGTGGGGTAGCAATTGAGATCCTCAAATTCTTCCTTTTTGTTATTACGATTTTTTTGTCTCTAGCGGATACTCTGAAGTCTGAACTGTGAAGGCTGTTGACTCGAAATCTCATTGATTACTTTATGTTATCTTACAAACATTGAAGTTTGAACAATCATATGTTTTTTTATGCACAGAGCCAACATGATGAGCTTGAGGCAAAATATTTGGAGGAAAGAGCAGCCCTTGAGGCCAAATATCAAAAGCTTTATGAACCTAATTACACAAAGGTATGCTTGCAGCGGACAACAAATATATGCTGAGCTTTCTTTGATGACGATACTGATATTTTCTTGTCATGTCGCTTGCAGAGATATGAAATTGTTAATGGAATCGTGGAGGTTGAGGGAGTAACTACTGATTCTTCGATGGACCAAGGTGGAGACAATGCCCCAGAAGGTAACAGATACTTGCCTAACGCAATTTTTTTGCCTTGTCTTCTAATATTGTTTTCATAGCATGGACTATAGATGCCTTTATCTTCAAAATTTTTGGATGCAGAAAAAGGTGTGCCTAACTTTTGGCTGACTGCGATGAAAACCCATGAAATATTGGCGGAGGAGGTAATACTCATCACACTACTGTTTCATTGTTCACTACAAAGCTCTCCAATGGATTTGACTTGACACTTCTTTTTTCATAACTCCAGATAACAGAGGAGGATGAAGGTGCACTGAAATATTTGAAAGATATCAAGTGGTACAGAATTGCTGATCCCAAGGGGTTCAAACTGGAATTCTACTTCAATACGAACCCTTATTTCAAGAATATTGTGTTGACAAAAATTTATCACATGATTGATGAGGATGAACCCATCTTAGAGAAAGCCATAGGGTAAGCGTCTCAGACTCTGTTTCAAGAACTTTAGCCTCTTGGCTTGTGCACTGACATTGTTGACATGTTCTAGGACGGACATAGAGTGGTATCCAGGGAAATGCTTGACTCAAAAGCTGTTGAAGAAGAAGCCTAAGAAGGGATCAAAGAATCCCAAGCCCATCACTAAGTTGGAAAAGTGTGAAAGTTTCTTCAACTTTTTCAGCCCTCCCCAAATTCCAGATGATGAGGATGATCTTGACGAGGATGTTGTAAGTTTAAGATGATGTTTCCCTGATTAATTACTAGTTGTGTGCCACTTTTTTCTTATAGAAAGTACCATTGAAACCGATAATTGATGAATTGACAGGCGGAGGAGCTTCAGAATCAAATGGAGCAAGACTATGATGTTGGGTAAGTGAAGCCTATCATAGTTTTATGAACTTCACATTTCGTGAATCTTCTCTGCCATTCTGTGATATGTTATTCTTAAACAGTAATTTCTGTTCATTTTATGCCAAATGATAAGGGCTATTTTTTTATCTGACCCTTTAAAGGTCACAAGGAAGAAGCGATTGCATTTTGTGTTGCATACTGATGCACATGAATGAGTGGACTTAAATCAGCGTTTGTTCTCAATTAGCTCGATCAAGTAATCTGTAGTGTTATAGGAGCAATTCTCAAATGAATAAGGAACAGAATTTGTGATCACAAGTTTGAAGCAGACAATTGTAGAAGTGCAGCATTTCGTCCGGGTTCTTCATTGCATTTGAGTGACATCAGTTATCTTAATTTGATTTGACTGACATCCATGGTGTTTCCTGCAGTTCTACTATCCGTGATAAAATTATACCCCATGCTGTCTCATGGTTCACTGGAGAGGCAGCTGATGAGGATTTTGAAGACATAGATGAGGAAGGTGAGGGCGATGAAGAAGATGAGAACGAAGATGAGGACGATGAAGAGGAGGATGAAGATGATGAGGAAGATGACGACGAGGATGAAGATGACGACGAGGATGAAGATGACGACAAGACTACGAAAAAGGTGCCTCATTCTTAAATTAGTTGGATCCATTGTCTGAGTGGATTTGTTCTAATTATGTCTGCAGCACCATGAAATCTGCCCAAGTTCAATGTGGTGGTGCCAAGGTGGTGTGATCTAGTCATGCTGATGTATTTTCAGGAAGCTGTGCTTCGTGTTATTTTTGTAATGAGTGATTTTTTCTCGTATTGCAGAAGAGCGGAAGACCTTTATCTGGAGAAGGCCAGCAAACTGAGCGTCCTCCAGAGTGCAAGCAGCAGTAATACATCTTTGGGCTTCGGTGGTTCGTCATTGAGTTTTGTTTGCTATGAGTTCGTGATTTAGTGTCCTTATTCCCTTATCCTTTTTTTTGTGGGGTGTCTATTTCTATTGTTAGTCGAGATTAAGGTACTTATCCTTATTTGTGTTTGTCAGTAGGGGAAAATCGACTTGAAATGGTTGTGCTATATGCTTGTTGCTATTGCATTCTTTCACTATTCGTGTATGCTTGATTTATGAATTTATGCATTGTTTGGGATTGAGTAATGTTTTCTCAGTTCTGGTTTTAGTCATACGCCAAGACATCTGGTTCGTTGCAAAATCTTGGCCGTGGGTGGGTCAGGAGCCGATCTGCTTTGATCAGTTCGAGGCGTTGCTTAACTGTCAAAGCCGATGTACAAGATTGTCGACACTAATGATTGTCGAATAACATATACCCATTTTTTTTATGGTTTCGAACCTCAGCCACTACATGTCTTGTTACTAACACCGCCCGGATTAGTCTCTATGAATTTTGCAACTGACTTGAAAAAGGTGATTAAAGCTAAGTGTAGGAACAAAAAATTTGGGCGAGTAAACAGAGGAAGCATTTCTGATCTAGAAATGAACACCAGCAGTCGATTCAACGCCATTCTTGGCTATGGATTGCGACAACTTGAATAAATAATCAAATAAGCATTACACCTAATACATTAGCGAGCTTTTATCTCTACAAGTAAACTGCTTGCATAGAATGCAACCAACCAAAATCTTATATTCAAGTGCTCAATATGACTTTCCGTATTGCTTCAGTCTGCTGCTCTCTGTTGATGTTGAGACTCATCACACACCAGCTGCTTCTCCCAGTCTCTCCCTCAGGATCTGCACGCCCATGTACCTGCACATTCCAAAAACGACGCACGAAAACGATTACTTAATGAACTAACATGAACGTCTGACCAATAGATCAAGCTCGACCAGCTTATTTGAACTTAAACCTCCCAGTTTTGAATGGAAGTCATCTTACCTTCCCATCATCATGACGGTTGCCTGAGGATTAGTCCCCGGGGAATCAGAGAACGTTGAGCCATCGACGACACGGACCCCCTCAACGCCTAGCACCCGATAGTCGGGTGCCACCACCTTGCCTACATTGCATCCTCCATGGTAGTGCCAGATAGTGATGACAGTGTCCTTGCAGAACTGCTCAAGGCTGCTTGTATCATTGGTGTGCCTAGGTATGAGGTTGACATTGGCCTGAACACTCATGTTAAGGAGCCTGTCGAGTGATGCCTCGTCCAATCGAGTGTAGTTGATGAAAGGCTTGGACTTCACTATCTTCTCCACAACACGGATGCCTTCGACACAACGCTTGAGATCAAGAGGGTGGCTGAAGTAGTTGAAGGTGACGGATGGGTTGTCGTCTGCATTGGTGTTGATCAAGCTAAGCTCGCCTTTGGACTTGGGCGAGGCGAGCTTTTCCAGGATGAAACCTCCCATGAATGCTTCATATGGTAAGTCCTGCTTGTTGTCTTTGAATGCTTGGATCGCCGCCTTTGTTCTTTGCTTTGGAGGAATTGTGGAAAGCTGGCCTATCTGCTCATATCATCAAATCATTAACATATCAGATATAGCACTCTGTAAGAAAGTATCACATATGAGAATTTTGTTCCCTAGTCGTCTTATTAGATAGGTTAGTGAGCTAACCTCAGCGGAGACGATGCCATGGTGCCTTTGAATACTGTCCCTGGACTGACCAAATCCGCTACTAGCCTCAATGTAGACACCCATGTTTGTTACACCTACTGTTTGTATCAATGACTGTTGCACCGGCTTGTTCGAGGGGATGAAAACCGTGTTGAGAGGGTTATCTTGCATGTTTTTGCCGACATTCTTGTTGTCGAGGACAACCGGGATGTTCAACTTCTCTAGGTCGGCCTTCGGTCCTATCCCGCTTAAGAGTAGTAGCTGAGGGCTCCCTATAGCGCCGGACGACAGGATCACCTCGCTTCCTGGTTTGGTTGACAGTAATGCTTCGTGATATTCTCTGTTCTCGTCCCTGAATACCACTCCCGTTGCTTTCGGCTTGATCCCTATGAGATCACAGATAGGATTATAATGAACGCGCCAAGAGATCAAATACATTATCATTGATGATTAGGCTTATACCAGAACTGTCGAAGACAATCTTCTGGACTGTGGCATAGATCAAGACCGTAAGGTTTTCGGGATTTCCAGAACTTAGTAGTTCAGCAGCAGTGTTGCGACGTCCATGGTCATCGAATATGGTGCCTCCGACCTTAGTTCCATATTTATGATCATAAGTAAACCCATTGAAAGGCGATATCCCAACTTCAAGGAGACTGTCCCTGACTGCTCTTTGCCAAGGAGCAAGCTTTGGCCTGTGCACAATCCTGTCCTCTATCCATGGATATGACTCATTCACTAGCTTTGGATCCCATCCAACTCTCTTCACATAACTGAAGAAATGAAACAGAAAGGAAGAATTAGCCAAATTTTTGTCTAAAATCATATCTTATCTTTCGATAAATGTCAAGCTACTGCTATGTTTTGTCCGAGTGGCCGGTCATGGAGTAGTTGAAGTAATCGTCAATCTCAATATCAGATAAATGGTTAATGATTAGTTAGCATATTTTAAAATTACTCATGACAAATAATCATACTGAGACGATAATATAATGGTGAAAATTAGTAAACCTATGGAAGTAACATTCCATACCAACATATTTGTGCTCTTGTTTAAAACTTAAAATTAAAGAGTTCCTCTTGGTTCTCATACATTAATGTATACACACCGGCGAATGTTTGTGAGATTTAAATGAGCAAACAAAAGGTAGTCAGTGGATTAATTAAACTCATATGAAAATGATGTATGGCAACATTTCCAAAGAAAAAAGAAAAAGACGTAGGGCAAAGTAACTAGTTTACATATGCCTCGTAAATTGAATGGAATCAATATGACATTCTCTATGCTCAATATCCAAAGTCCTAAAAGAACATCATTTTCTTCCGAATCATATCCTTCGAACGTTACAACAATAATAAATCAAACATTTATCCCATCAAATGGGATCGGTTACATGAATACGATTGCGTCATTCCAATCTATCATGTACATCATTTTCTGTAAAATTATGATAGATTATATCATATTTCAAGGTTTCTCTCATGATCTTTTTAGGTCTTCCTTATTCTCTTTTGACATGTGTTAGCTCCCAAGCTTTACATCTCCGAACAGAAATTAGGACTGATTTACGATTCACATGATCATACTTTCTTAATCGTGACTTCCTCATCTTATCTTCGAATGTTCATTGAATAAATCTCACACCCGCTTGGTCTTCTGGTCCATAGCTATGTACTATTGTGCACCCGTCACAATGCTTTACCAAAAAACATTCGACAAGGAAGATGTGCACGAGGACACCATATATCGAAAATAAAAATTATGTCATGCCAAATTTGAAAAGGCAGAAGACTTGCCGATAGGGAAAAGTTTATTTAACCCGCCTAAGTATCTATTTCTAATACTTGACATAATTGTATCTATTTAATCTGACATAATTGCAGTCAACTATAATGTAGGCATAATGTATGAACTAGCCACCAAGTATACTAATAATGCTCCCACCGGTCAGAAACAGTGATACACTGCTGATGGGTATTTACTCACCTATCCTTCAAAGCTAATTAAGTTTCCATTATTGTTCTCAAAAGTAAACGAACTGTAAAAAATAGTGGTTGTAGCCGTGCTAGGCTGGACACAATCTCATGGCTCAAACCTATGGATGCAATGCCAGAAACCCACGAATCAAATTTGGCCTATGAATCTAACAACCATAACGTCAGTCCCTTGAAAACTCTTTCTATTAAATATAAAATTTTTGTGAATCCCCTCGTGACAAGCTGATAGTTATCCAAATTGAAATAAAAAGTTTCCAAATGACAATACACAAATGACTCTCGCTAACATTTCCAAAACCCAGAGAGACAGATGTTCAACCAATCAGATAGATAACATACCTTGAGCTAGCTCTGGTATAAAACCCAGCATTGATGCAGGTGCCACCACCAAGCACCCTAGCTCTTGAATTGAACACACCATCAGCGGATATGAAACATTGGGAAGCAGATGAAGGTGAGGTATCAGCCAAAGAGAGGTGAAAGTTCTGCATATAAGATACATTGTAGTTGTCAAAGGGCACACCTCCCCTTTCCAACACCAGAACACTGAACTTCTCTGATAGCGTTGCTGCTAATGGGCACCCTGCTGTGCCTCCTCCTATCACAATGTAATCGTACTCCGTGTGTTTTCCACCGTTGGATGATGTCGATGATGATGGCGGCGATTTGAATGTGCTCGCTCGCTTGATGAATGGGTACTTGTATTCATAACTTTGATCACTAAGAACACCTTCAATGTTCTGTTCTTCCCCTGCATTTTGATACATTTTGATGCCATGTTAGCAACTTGTCAACATAAACAAGTGGCAAATGGAAAACTCTCGACTCTATTTTTCTGGATATATAACTCGGTCAGATTTAAGATGACTGTTCCTTAAAGGTGTTCATCATAAGCAGTTATAAGAAAGAACATATTATCTTTTAGACGTACATCAAATAAACCTCTGGACGTAAGCCCATAAAACCAAAATAGGTCAAGTTAATCTACGTTGCAAAACAGCCAACGATGGAAGAGCTCGAAGATTGACATCACATTGTGGCATTAGAAATAATGTGAGAGTAAGATACCTTGAGAGAATGCAAAGGTGGCAGATGAGGAGGAGAATAGCCATTGAAGAAGAAGAACAAGAGACAGAAAAAGCTTCAAAGCCTCAGCCAACTCCATGATGATGAGGTTGATGATTTTGATGAATTATGATGATGATTCACTTATGCAGAGAGAATCAAAGTTCACTATTGGCCCTTTCACCTATGCCATTGTGCAAATATATACACCAAAAAATCTTTGAGCACTCCAAAAATAAAAATAAAAAATAAAGGTGTTCTTTTTTTATTTTAACTGAAAAAATGAAAAAGGTGTGTAGAGCCGTGGGGGGAAATTGAAATTGAAATGCAGTGTGTAATAAATGTGATACCAGGGAAGTTGCAGCTATGCCATAATTATTTGATGAGGTGGTGTAGTAAATTTTGCCATTGCAGTAGCAACTGAAAGTGAAAGCCCCTTTTGCACTGTTTTTTTTCCATATGTTTCTAAAATAGTCGCACCCTTTCACGAAAGAGATATATATATTAATGTAAAATTTGATATATATGTAACGACATTCGAATATAATTTTTTTTATAAATTTATTATGAAATATCAATGATTATGTAAATTTTATATTTCAATTTAATATATATTACGAGACGATCAAACGTGATTTGATATAAAAACAAAATTTATATTCATATGTATAAAATAATATAAAATATATACGTGCTGTATATTTTGTGGGACGAAGGAAATAATAGACTACTGTGTAGTATATTTCACTATCCCATAAGTCACGGGCGACTGTATTCCTTCCAGGTATTCGGAGCTTGAATAATATACGTATATATTTTGGAATTTTGATCAGGTATCAAAACCTAAAAGGTGTAAGTGGAATTAGAGAAAAACATAAATGTTATGAGATACAAAATCTGAAAAAAAAAAAAAAAAAAAAAAAAAAAAAAAAAAAAAAATAAAAAAAAAAAAAAAAAAAAAAAAAAAAAAAAAAAAAAAAAGATGCACACAACATCGTCTCGACCACATGGTTGCTCATCATTGAAATGACTTTTATCTAGAGCAATGGCGTCCGAGAGCAATTCATTTCAAGCAATGACGATAGGATCCCTATTATGAAAAATAATGACATTGGACCCGAGAATGAAACTTAGGTCTACGTCTATGGTACATACACGAACAAAGAGCTAAACCTGCCTTAAAGTAACTACCAACATTTTTGCCACACTGTTTCAAACACTTATTAGATCATGGACCTCAAGAAACAGGACACTAGACATCTGCTTTCAATTGCAACTCTTTGTCTATCATCGAACATTCTAGTTCTTTATCAAAATGTCTAGGAGAGAATTCCGTCTGTGATACAAGCGCTTAAGTCGTTTCCAATGTCAACTAGATCGTGATCGCCTAGACCTATAAGGCACATTTATCTGTAACTCTGCAAGCAGCATACAGATGCCGAATATCATCATGTTTGCGATGAAGGTGCAATCCCGAGATGATCACGCTACAGTTCGTTTCGTCCGTTGTAACAATCGAGCATGGTCATATTTAAACGATATTGTTGTCCAGGGCCATATGTAAGTAAATTCATTGGCCATGCAAGTTATAACAAATTAACAATCCCATGGCCAGAGCTGATGTATATCAACTCAATATATATATAGAATGTTACCTCAAATTATGTGTAGTAAATTCTAATGAAAATAGTAAAGATGTAAAAGACTTCACACATAGGATTAGTTTGCATGAAATCACTATAAATTTCCTTCTCAACAAGAGCAAAAATATTTACCGCTCTGTATCCTGGAGGTCAACTGCATTTACACAACTTTTATATTTCATGGCCCTACGAGATTGCATTTTAATGTGATACTTAATTCCATTGTGACCCAACTCCAATTCTCTCGTGAACCATTTTCATCTATGACTTACCCCATGATCTTATTTTCGGTCAGTTTCATTAATCGATATGCATATCGAGTAAACGTATGCATAATATTGAGTGAACTATAATATGGATCCGATAAATCAGTGTTGCAATTTGGTGATGTTTTTCTAGTTAGGACTTGTTGGGAAAAGTCGACGTGAGATACAGCGGAAATTATCCAATATTTTTCCCTCGTCGTGCAATTAAAATGGGATAAATAAATAACCCAAAAATAAATAGAGTCGACATCAAAATTTTACGTGGAAAACCCATTAAAAATAAAAGGGTAAAAATCACGGGATCGTTACGTTACCAAAATATCCACTAAAAAAGGATTACAAATATAGTCCCTAAACTTGTGCTAGGGGATTACAATCATTAGGATAACTCTCACTAATTTTTCTTCTCTAACGAAATAAAATTATACCCGTAGAGGATATCCCTTAATATCCCAAACTGGATATTTTTTCTAATTCTTCTGATACTGTTTTTGTGTTTGGTGTGCGATACTAATTTTCTGCCTCTTAATGTCTATTTATAGGAAACATCCTGAAAAAATTTCTCCGTTTTACTTTGCTGCTGCCGCCTTCGTCCATTGAGCTCATGCATGACTGTGTGCGTCTCCCTTTTTTTCTTGAGTTCTCTCGCTTTGAGTGCGCCACTTCCTCTACTACTTTGCATTTTAAAAGTTATAGGTACTTCTCAAATTTTCTTCCTTCTGTTAGTGCATGATATGGGTCCCACGGAGAGAAACTCACTAGCCGGACTCGACCATGTATCTTCTAGTCAACTTATTTAGTGCCGATAATTTGTGAAGCCAAGGCTTGCCATATGGAAATTATAGTTCCTTGAATTAGCACAATGATTGCGCGATTCCAGAACATTCATCTATTTGGTACTCCGTTCGTTTTATAATTTTTACAACATATATATATATATTTTGTATTATTTTATACGTATAAATACAAGTCTCATTTTCATATCAAATCACGTTTGATTGTCTCGCAATATATATTAAGTTGAAGTACGTAACTTACACAATCATTGAAGTTTCACGATGAATTTATAAAAAAGTATGTTTGATCGTCGTTGTACGCGTGACAAACTTTACATCGACATACATGTCCGATCAATCTGTTACAAGAATTTCGGGACGAAGGTAGTATATGCTAATGCAATACTGTTATTTTTACCAAAGTATCATTATTCACCTAACTCATTATGCTCATAAATTACCTAGGATTCAAATTTGAACGAAAACAAAAGACTAGGTTGAACACTTAGCAAGGACCAACACTTGGAAACTAAAAGTTAGAACTTGATCCATAAAGGAGGACCATACGATCTAGAAGTTCGGTCTCCATGTTAGGGCTCGAGAACATAATCTCGTTATTCCTTTTAGCTTCTACTATCATTTTTATCTTTCGATAAACAACTATTTTGAAGATCATTCAGACAATTATTGAATTGTTCGCTGAAGGTTTATCGGAGAGTTTGGATGGTAGGAAGTTATCCCGATTACTCCCATGATCAAACTATTTTAACACATTGTGAAAGACAAAACGCAAGGGCCTTCCATAGTTCCATGATTACCACAAAGGTAAGACATGCCCACTTCATTGTTGTATGAGTGAAAAATCCATAGTTGCAACCAACTTTGGAGGAGAAATTAACTACCAAAAAGCACCACTTTCGTGTAAACTACTTATTGTAGCCGCAAAGTCACATGATAATGACTGAAAAAGGAAAAAGGTAAGCGTAATGCACCCTCAACCACATGTACAGACTATGATCCAAGTTTCTCTTCTCTCCACTCTTACAATATATAGAGAGCGATATCTGATAACAAGATTCATACTCGTCATCTTTGGTTAGTATAGGATGCCCTAGTCAAGGTCCTCTCCAAGAAAATGTTTGGTGGAGCGAACTATAGAAGCATAAAGGTTCTCAGATAATCAAATAGACATTATATATATATACACACGAAAATATGAGAATGATTTAAAATCAACCAATATGATCGTCACGAGCTGTCATCCTTCATCTCGTACACTGTCACCTTTCATACTGTGAGCTCCATGAGTTTTTGCAATTATAAGCTGCAGTTCACAAGATGAAGCACGGAATGAAGGATGGTATGGTAGTTCGTGGGAGTCATGTTGACTGATTTAAAATCAGCCCCCCAACACATACATATTTTAGAGATACTAAATCCATATTGAAATTTGGATAAAGTCTATAGTAATATAAATAGATCATAGGTCTCTTCTTCTATTGCCAATTGATTTTAGGAAAGAATCTCATGTTTCTACTTGGTATCAGAGGCAGGCCCACACGTGCTTCATGTCACTCGATTATCAGTCCACGTTTGTGTGAGATGGCGTGTTAGAGATACTAAATCCGCATTGAAATTTGAGTAAAGCCTCTCTCCTCCAATTGTCAATTTTAGAAGTGAATCTCATGTATGTATGTATGTATATCGTGCTGCAAAGTAAAAAAATAATCATTCTATACGATAACTTATTGAATGTATACAAACAGATTTTAATTATAAAATACATTAAAAACTTGAATTTACAATATAAAATTTTTAATTTACAATAATAAATCGCTAACCTGCAACATTTGACCGGCACATATGATTTTTTCGATATATATCCTCTATAACCCGAAGAAACATTGCTGGTTCTTGCTTCTTAGTTTCCTCCACCCCTTTTGACCGTTCGACATATACCACAGAACCTTTGAGTTTCGATTCAAAATCACTTCATGGGTGGAATAATCCGGGATCATATGTGTATTTGTTATGAGACCCTTTTGAAAGATTTGTTTATGTAGAAACCTTCTTCGAGACGGTACATTTGAAATCGATGAACTTTACAAGCTATTGCAAAAGTTCAATGAGCACCATTACTCACCTAACACTCATCCTAAACCAGGAAAAGAAAATCCACTATTCACCTAACTCAATGTACTCATAATTCACCCACAGGCACATAATTTGAACATAGCTTGAACTCTTGGCAACAATGCCAGCATTGCTATAAAAAGATAGACTCATAATTGCTGCAAAATTTACTTCCTTGCTATTTGGGTGAAATACAAAGTTTGCAACCAAATTTCAAAGGCAAATTAAGTTACAGGATATCGGACCGAACACGAAATGAACAACCTGAAAGACCTTGTTCATGTGAACTGATTATAGCCACGAAGCTACATGATAATGATGCTCGAAAAGAGCCAGGTATGGTCATTCCTCATCCACCTTTGCGGTGAACCAGAACTCTAACATCAGCTCGTCCCTGGTTACCGGATACTCTAACCTAAGATATCGATTCATCGAGATTAAAGTAGAACCCGTGATGTCTTGCCACAGTAATCTCAAATATGATGCCATGAAGATCGTCTTTCGGGCTTGAAAGCTACTCATGGAAGTCATGGAAAAGAATTTCTTAGAGCAGTTGGTTACATCAGTGAATGGAAATCGTCACGTCGTGCTGCTACAATCTCGAATATTATGGAAATGACATCAACCCTTTCAGGCTTGAAAGCTACCTATTGAAGTTTAGGAAAAGGTTGTTGGTTACAGAATGTTACAGCTCTTCACTAAAGGCTTCGGTTTGGTTCAGTCAAGCTTTTACTGTATTATGGTTTTGATGCGGCTTCAAACATGAAACATCAGACTAGATTGTCATGTAACGAATAGTGTCGTGGTTTGGTTCAATTCTACTTTGACCGTGGTTCTCATTCGAACCCCGACTGATACCGTTAGATCTATATACTTGTGCCTACTATCATCAGTTCAATCTTTGCTATAACTGGTTCCTCGACAGATATGTGTCTCTCGCATTTTCCATCTTCTTCCTAATCGTCAGAGGAGAGGTGGCCACCAGATTCACCGAAGAAAGTAACTGAAGAGCTCAGATACCGTTCGAATTTAAGAAACAAGCTGCCTAGTCTCCATTGTACCTTCAAGAGACAAGACTGCAGGCTTTTAAGTAAAATACAATATCAACCACAACAAATTTCACCGCTGCATCTGACAGAAACGAGCTGGTGAAACTGACATTATTACCATCACTGTTTCGAACAACCATTTGTGCTGTCGCATAAACGGGCACTTAAGCCATCAAAGCGGCTCCATGGATATGCAAAAGCGAGTCCGTATTCAACTAGCATTTGTAGGGGAAAATTTGTACAGGACTGGACTGTTTAGTTCAACCACACTGGAGTTCAATGCGTTCGCTGAAAATTACTGTTCTCTTATAGGGTTCATGTCGAGAACAGGCTCGCCTTGCAGAGTTGCAACATTCGGCAAGACTGCTAAGAAATACATGTTGCTATAAGGAGACCAGAACAGAAACCATTAAACGACAACCAATGTCTTGGCACTCGACAACACGTTGGGAATAGGCGATCATGGAAAAGCGAAATCGGATAAAAACTCGGAGAGAAAGCCGCAAACGAACAAGTATCTTATGCTCTTTCCTTGAGAGTTTTATGCAGATATATTAACAGTGATATTAATTCACCTATACATACAAAATTGATAACAAAGCCATAGAGTCTCGCAACCCTTAGGAAGATAAGATGAACAGCTTCGTGTCAACGTATTCAGAATGAACAAAATCAACACCTAGAGGATCAAATAGGGCTCTACGATAACAATCCCCAATAATTCACATCTAGCCTAAAATCAACTCCTGGAATCCATCACCACGCTGCGTGTGCTTGTGACAAAAGCCGATCTTATACCTGGAGGCCTTTACGCCATTATCTCTGAACATGGACGCATTGGAATAGTAGTATGTATGTATAATATATGGTTGAATTACTTCGTCTAGTCATTCTTGGAGGAGCTTGAGTGATCTGCGCCATTCTCAGCTCCAGAAACCCGGGATGAGGCAGTCGATGATGACATCTCTATTTCACTTGGGTTCCTCTCCGAATCACCTGTTGCTGTCGCCTGCCCCTGCTCCGCTAGTTTCCTAAGCAGGTTTGTGACGGTGGGAACCAATCTTGAAGACACTGATAACAGACCGGGAAGCTGTAATCACAATCCTTGAACGTGTTAGTGTGTGCAAACATTCAACTACTTGCAGCAACATTAATTAAGACCTAAATTATACTATCAGGATCAAGGACAATATTCTGGATACTCGTATGGCCAAAAACTGTTAGACCTATATAATATAACAAGAGAACGCACAGTGCCGTGACGAAATTCCTTCGATATGTCCAGTTGAACCCAGAGAGCTCTTCCCACCAGGAAAATGACAAAAAGGAAGACCAAATACAAAGGATTCCTGTGACAGAAAAAAAAAAATAACAACCTGAGTGATGACAGGACACTAAGAAAGATTCACGCAAAATCGATGCCAGACATATACCTCAGAAGTGCCATAATTTCGTTGAAACCCAGAAGAAGCATTGCAACAATAGCCCATGCAGGTGGCAACCGACTGTTGCTGCGCTTGCTAGCTTCCTGGGATATCAAAGAATGTAACTTGGTTAGATATCGTGAACAAAAAGAAATGAAACAAAGAGGGCACGTTCTAACAGGAATCCGACATTAAAAGGCCTGTCATGAATTTCTTTCCTCTCAAATATCACAAGAACATCAAAGAACTGAGCAGAGAAAGAACGTGCCTGAGCAGCGATAGCCTGACTAACAGTATACTCTGTTTCTGTTTTGAATTGCCTCCATAATGATTTGCATTGCACTGGACTTAATAACGTCTTTGAGGAAGGAATCTGAACAAGGAAAAATAAATAAATAAATAAATAAAACGAAGAACGAGTATTACGGGCTCTGACAGTGCACAACATAACCAAAATAAAAAATCTACTTCCGCGACAAAATTAGCGAGCAACTAATTTTGAAAAAGGTTTATGATATGAGGCACTCACTTACTAGATTAATTAATATCAGAAAACAGTTACTTCATCCACAAGGTAATCGGTCTCATTTCATCGGATTAACCAGTCACTGGAGTTTTTCCAAAGATATACTTACAACATCCCGTGTCGGTAAAATCTTCTGAATCATTGATCAGGTTACTCTATTTACATTCTCCTATGGTCTTACCTGCAGAATATCTAGAAGGATGGGCTGGTCCTTTTGTCAAATTTAAACGCTCACATCAAGAATCTATAGCATAATTCGCATGGGGTAGTTTGTTTCAAGTATCAGAAAATTCTGGAAAACGCCCAACTGTACGACTTTCAAATCTAGTATTGGTATATTGTTGCACCACCTATTATCCAACAATAACACTGCCTCAACGATAACATCTTAACAAACTTGAGATGCCTAAATACACAAAACCTGCATAGTATCCGCAATAGAGTAAGTCCTGTTTGCACCTAATGAACTAGCAATTGACAAAAAGTGAAATGCAAAGGAAGAGTACTCACTTTCTCCCACGTGCTTGATGCCAATGCATCAGAAGAGATAGTAATACTCCTGCTTGTACTGCTACTTGTGCTATCGATCAGAGCAAGAGATAAAATACTCTCTACATCATCTGTTTCATCGTCCAACCGTATGGCAGCCATGACAGAGAGCAACTTCAGAGACTGAGAAGATGAATAAAGAATAACGAATATTAGTAATCCTCAAACAAGAGTGCAGAATGTTTGGATTAACCTTTCCTCAATCAACCTACCGCAGAGCGAGCAACTTTTGTGATTGCTTTGATGTCTTCCTTCCCACTCCAAACTCTAGGCATGGAGTCAGAATCGTTGCTAAACAATGTTGTAAATCTGCAAACGAATTGACTGATTGAGCTCTAAAAGTACCTAAAGACCTAACAAGAGAACGCGTAATTTTAGCGAAGCAAGAGGTCACTACCTGTCTTTCATGCGGAACAAGACCCTGCCTGCTTCTTCTCTTGCCTTTGATTCAACCAAACCTGTGGCATAGTTCTCAACCTTAGCGAGAAATTTTTCCCTAGTTCGTTCATCCATGTCAAAACTCGAAACCTCATCAGACAATCCAGACACAGATAACTGAGTTTCCCGCTGAAGAAGCTTTCTTATAGATGGCCAGGTATCATTGCTAGCACTGTCAAACAGCGCATCAACCGGACCAAGTAATGCGTCTTTTAATTTAGCCTGCAAAGAACAGACATAAGCAAACAAAATGGTTGGAAGCAGTCCCTAAAATATTGTATCTTATGCTTCCCTTTATTACATATCCCTTATTGACCGGGTGAAGAAAAATTTCTCCAAAAATTTTTAATTTAGACCACTAACAAACTTCAACATTTAAAATAGTCTTCCTCTTTCAGTGACAGGAAAGATCTTCTTATCTTTCAAATTGGCCGAGTACGTGATCCTACAATAGATTGCTCTACAAGGAAAAGAAATGGGAGTCAACATACCTCATATTGAGTCGTCAATTCAGACAATTTGATTTCACGAACTGAAGCAATGTGTGCCTCAATATCACGGAGAAGGTTCTCCCTTACTTTAGAAGTATCCCACTTCGCTTGCTGAATCACAGCATCTGCACAACAAGGAGAAAGCATCAAAGATATTGATAGAGGCATTTACAATCAAATAGACATAGCTTCTACCAAATTCACAAAATGAAATCAGCATGTATACTCATACCGCCAAGTTTGAAACGACATAATTTTTAAACATCATCAAGAATAAAGGCCGATCAGGAGCAGAAACAAATTAATCGCATTTGAGTACGATTGAGTAGGTAGTCAACTGCATTCAGAGTGTTAAGTAGAGATACAGAACAGGACCACGATTAGGAGTTGAACTAAGAAAAACAGATTTGGCTTCTAAAGAATAATAAGAAGGAACTCTATCATCATTCTCCGAAATAGTTAGAAGCATATCATACCTGTGCATCCTTCATCAAATACGCTGATGAGAGACTGAGTGCAGCTGTGAGCAGCAGAAGAAAACCCTTCGCTTCCATTTAAAGCTTTATCAAATGCTTCTTTAAACTTATCTAGAGTTCCAGATCGCAAGTGCCCTAAGATGGCCTGAAAGGCTGGTTCAACATGCTACAAGTAACAATTCTGAAAAGAGTTAACCCTCAGCAAAAGCAGGCATTCCAAGCCAAAAATGCATCTGAATAACTAACTAAATAGAAATTCTATATGGGTGCAAGCCTGCAAGGCAGTTGACCTCACACATGATTTCACCGCAGAACTCAGAAATTGGATGGTTATCAAAGGGTCTGTCATAACATCATGATATGACATCTTCATTCTTACAAACAGATGAATCACGTGAATCTAATACTACCGGTAAAGAACCAACACAGGGCCAATATACAGAAAAAGAAGGAAGGATGGCTTACCAGGAGCAATTTCTCTTCCAAGTTCTTCCTTTTAGCTAATCTGACCCCTTCGTCAAAGTATGTAGCCTCTGCATCATAACTGATACATGGAATGTTGATGTCAAAGACTACTTTGATGGACAAGAAATATGATAATACCTCAACAGTGTCACTTAAATATGATAATAACACATGTATCTCTTAGAAATAATAACAACTTGCTAAATAGTTCTCTCATCAAGCTATCATTATAACCTATTTGACCAAAATAAACAAACATTCGCGCAACGCGCGAGTATGCAAACTAGTCTCAAGGAAAATAACAAAAAATTTGTAACCAATCCAAAGTCCAGTTGAAAAAAAAGGATTCATATATCAATAACAGACAACAGATTTGACACAATTCTGGCAGGCATATGTGAAGTCACAAATACTCACTCCGATAAGCAACTATCCAGAATAGAGCTGACTTTTTTGCCAAAGCCAGGAACGACACCAGACTGTGCAGCCTCTTCAAATTCACACCAATTCTGAAAACAATTTAAGACGTAAGTATAAGAGATTAGGCCTATCTGGCAATTGGCATTAACCTATGCTACAAAACCAATCAATAGCAACAGACAAAATGAAATAAAATAGGTACCTTGTTTTCTGTAAAGCTAGTGAACCTTTCATTTGCTATTTCTTCACAACGTACGGTAGCTACCATGACCTGTCGAAGAAACTACATGAATTTATACATTCTTGGTGTCAGGTGACAAGAACGGCTTTCTTGAAAGAAATTTTAAACTCACTTTGTGTGCAGGAAGATCAAGATCCTTATTCTCCTTAATCACTTTCCAGATTTCTTGGGAACTAAAAGAAAAACCTGAAGCTGGAACCACACCACGGCGGTCCCCAGCGAGCCCTCCGGGTGCAATAGAGTGAAAGAATCTCTGCCTTAAATCAGCTACCTGTTCTTTAAACTGTTCCTCCTTCTCTTCAAAGCTAGAGAGTGCCACAACCTCAACCTAGAAAAATCACCAATGGAAATTCAACTGAACAATCGAACATGGTAAGCTAAAGGACATTTGTCATGTTTTTGTTCCACAAGATACAGGTGACAACACACTCTTCCAGCAAATGAGAACTATCTTACATTGAAAAACTCACTAAGTGGAGTTTCTTTGTGAGCTTGCGGTTTGGGAACTGAATCCCATATCTGCAACCAAAATATTACACGAAAAGAATGTGAAAACATAAATTAATGATTAATAAGCCAAATAAAATAGTAATCACCTACCTTCTGAATATCTTGCCGCAGAATAGGTTCTAAATTCTCCAAGGGCGTCTGCAACAAAGCCATAAGAAAAATTGTACATGGTCAATCCCAACTCTTGATGCATGCTGATACGACCAACATGGAGAACAGATTTTATTCTATCATCTCCCATCGTATATGAATGAATCTGAGTGGAAACTCACCCTGGTTTTATCTCGTATGACAAACATCAGTGTGGTTTTCCGTGGACTGAACAATCTCATCATCACCTGTAAGTGAGATGTATGATCTATAAATAAATGATGCCTTCAATGTTAAAAAAATGACTCATGATTCTATATTTTAGATATAAAAGATAGAAGAAGATACCTGAAAAACAGTCTTCAGGAGAGGTTTATTGGCTGCTTGCTCACGGCCAATATCATGACACCACCTAAATCAATCAGCGGATAAAAAACATGTGGAAGATATAGCTAGGATCTCAATGAAAATATTAAAGCAATAAGAAATGCAGAAGTCACCTAACTCACATGTTTATGAGAACTATATCTGAAACAGCAAGCGCAAACAGGGCACTCTGTTTTTCAAATGCAGTATCATCCTACAAGTGGAAACACAACATTATATTGTATGCAAAACCTCTAAAGTACAGTGAAGAAGTGAGAGACACATACATTTAAATAAACAAGTAAATAAATAAAAAAATAAACTTCAGAGGATATTAATGATTTTAAGCACCTCTCCCCTTTCTCTTCCATCAGTTCCCTCCAAATCCATCACAAGTGTGCAAGGTTCAATATCAACACATCTTGCCAGCCAAACGCCTTTGGTAGTCTGCGACCTGAAACACAACACAGTGACATGTTGCATTTGCATCATATTGCAAAAATCATTTAGTTGAGTGAATTATCGTACCTTCCTTTAAATGCATCCATCTCTCTGAAGTTAGTACCAAACAAATGGTTTAGAAGTGTGCTCTTCCCTGGCAATAACATAGTAAATAAAATAAAACAGACGTCACGGAATAAAGCTATACCTTATAGTCATTCTGATTCATAAGCAGAGTCTGACTGTAATCACAGGACCCATGTATTTAGCATCGAGCAATTTAGCAAAGAGGCCATCAATTGGTTTACTAAATACATTAACTGTTCCACCATTTGGCATTGCAGCTCTGTATCAGTTAACGAGAATGAACCACTATAGCACACAAAAATCATACGAGAAGAACACATACCACTGCTTTGTGGACCCATGATGGAGACTACTGCATATGAGAGCCCGTATTCAGCCAATTTAACTTCCTTCATGAAGTGCTCGATTCCACCGGCATTGAAGTTCCCCTCTCCATCAATCAGTTGCGTAGAACAAGCCACGCTTCCATTATCTGATGAAGAAGAAAAATAACTTAACAATGAACAGATAGTACTGCTAAAGCTTGAGTCTCCATTTTATAGCATTTGTTTCGAAAGATCTAGCATTTTACATTTAAGTTATATATTCAAACTCAAAGAGGCTTGCAATAACACCCTCTTTCACGGGCACAACATACCAGGTGCGGCTTACAACAGCAACTTCCTACACTTCACAACCGTCAACCGAACAACGCTCTGCCTACCAATTACCATTGCCTAATATGATCTAAATCAATCCACAAGCCAAACAAAACAGAGCCCTAATATCAACAAACTCCTTCACCGTTTCGAGATCGAATAAACATAATGCACTCGTTCGCAGTCACACCCACATTCATCAGATCACACAACCTGGACCAATCCATACCAAATCAAACCAAATGACTCCCTCACACCCAATTCTACCTCGAATTGAACCCGACCCAGAAACCCATCCATCAAATCCAACCAAACAAACAATACCCAAACAGCGACGCCAAACAAAAACGTAAAACAATAACAACATTATTATTCAACTTGAATCAGATCAACATTTATAAAACAACGGGAAAATTGAAATTGTGGGTTTCGAAACAGGGATTTTGAAAATCGAGAGACTACCCATGATTTTTCCTTCTGGGTTCTAATGGCCGGTGCCCTTGATTTGATTCAATTCGATCAATATGGAGCTTGAATTCCAGGGTTTGCGTCAATGATCTTTGAATTTGAATATCGAAGGGGGAAAACTGAGAAGGCGAGAGATCGATATGTTGCGGAGTTTAATCGTCGTGTAGCCCTTTAAAAAAAAGTATGAACAGATAAAAACAATACTCTGTCTCAAATTAGTTGGTTTAGTAAAAACTTTTTTTGAGTTATGAATTATTTATAGAATGATAAAATAATATTTTTTTAAAATTTATCATAAAATATTTTTAAATTTATCATAAAATATTTTTAAATTATTTATTATAATCTTGAGTTAACAAAATTTTTAAAATATATCATTCAATATAAAAAACAACACATCAAAATACGTAATAAATAATATGATTACTGTAATAACGTTTCTATCTCTTTGGGACGGAGGGAGTAAATCTTCCTATTTTTTCAAAAAAAAAGAAAAGTTCAATAAAAGATAGATTTTTTTGAAATTCTTTTAGTCATTTTACATAGGTTGTAGAGAAGTATATACAGTAATAATCAGAATATATATCTTTGTAAAAAAAAATCAGAATATATATTGATAACATCCACAAGTGGTCACCTTGGCAGGACTTGCAACAAAGAACATATGCTATACGCTAGACATGTCTCCCTAGTCGCTAACAGACAGTAGACTCAGAAAGTCGGAATTAACAAACACGGCTAAGACAGCTTCGTCCATCCAACCCATGATACATCAGAGGTCAGAACATACATCTAGGATGCCGAAGCCACAAAATAATCATACAAAACTGTGAAACCTTGTTCCATCAAAAGAAATCAACCATTACTTGGCCCTGACTTTGAGCTTCCTTGTCATCAAACATAACAATCTTCGCGGTGGTCTATCCAGCCTGACTTCATAGTAGAACTTGCGCAACGGTCGGATTGTAGTGACTGAGGCTCTGAAGCTAACTCTCCAGTTCGTCAGGTGGAGATGCCTCTATGGCAATGTTGTTTACCACCTCTGCTGTTACTTTCACATCACGCTCTCCAATTCCCCTAATTCACAAGAAACCAACTGTAAAGTTAATCTTGCAGATACGGGTTGGAGTAGAAGACCGAATTCTGTAAACCATATAAAACGAGATGTGGGTGTAAATACTCACTATCCACTTCCTCGATTATAGACTGATTGGAAGCACCAATTGAGAACCCTAATCTAGACATCACAATATCCAACCGCTTCACATTCGTCAAGTAAAGATACCCAATCTGAAAAACAAGAAGTAAATGGAATTAGTAGTCCATTGCCGGAAAAAAAGGACTCAGTTTCAGTGCAGTAATAAACGAATACACCTACATAGGCAAATGACATGCAGAATAACATATCTAAAAGTATCCATGTACTAACATATCTCATCACATTACAGTATTTTGTAGGCTTAACATATTTATAATCAACTGAAATACCTCGCCGGATCCACCATTACTGAGAGGGGGATGTCAAGGGTACCCAATGGTACAACAGAAAGGGAGACATATGCTAGCTACTTAGTACATACTGACCAGTGTTTCCAGGGAAGATGCACGATTGTATACTGCTACCCCAGCTCGTTTCGTGGTTTTTGTCTTTGAAGAAATGCCATTCTTTCCCCAGCGAAGAATATTCCTGGATCACAAACCAATGATCATAAGACCAAGAAGAAAAATGAACGAAACGCCAAAGGCCAAAAGAAACTAAATTTAGTAGAAAATCCAACCTTTCTTGTCCAGTCAAAATTCTATCTTTGAGAAGTTTCTGGAGTAATGCATCCTGAAATAAAACAGACAAGTATCAGAACTTTTTATGAGAGAAAGAAAATACCAAAAAAATAAAATGATAACAGAAAAAAGAGATACCCATGGACCAAAAATTAAGGTTTCCATGCCCCATCTGGTGGCGTAACTACAGATACGAAATGGTGTTTGAAAGAATCTTCCACCTAAAGCTAATAATATCACACCTGTGGGAATAGTTATGCCCACATTTTATCAGCTTAATCCATCCCAAGTGTTGGCAAAAATCTTGAAGGGTGCAATACATGCACATTTTAAGAGCTCACCAAGATTTCTTAGTCAGAAGGTATCTTGAGATGTTTATAAAAAAGCACAAATTCACAACAGAAATGTGGCAATGAGATCAAAAGCTACAGGAGGAAGGAAAATGATTTAACTTTCACTTAATTCGCATAAATAACAAAAAAATAGATCAAATCATAGCAGCAAAATAAATGTTGAGTACAACTCAATTTATGCATTGCATACCTGTGCTTCACAACGCACTACAGCCATTACACGCTCATTGTAATCATCCATCTTCAGGGCTGGCACCAAAAAGTGCCTCCGAGCATATAGCTGCACATTTGGACAACCAATCAGCATGACACACCTTCTCGCACAAAGGAAATCTTTTCGCACAAAGGTTTAGTGTTCTTCATCACATATGCAAAACCAAGGTGCATTCATGTACGCACACGAAATTCACAACAATTCAACATTCACAAAAAACAATCCAGAACCAGAAAAGAATAAAACCTCATATATGCAATCTCCGATATATGCCAGCATAGCAGCGTTAAAAGAAGACTGAGGTTTGTCCACCTTTGGTGGACTTGGTAGCCATCTCTCATAACCCATGTATGTTGACTCCTCCACCTTTACTGCACGTACTGGAGTCACTGAACCTATTTGACGAATTGGGTAGAGCAAATCAACTTAAAAAAAGGCCTAGAATCACGAATATGTGTTCAACCAATAAAGAGTCCAAGAAAAAATAGAATTTACATTTACCTAAGGAGCAGCAGATTGAAACACAGAAACGAATATTCATAGTCATCATCATGACGAGACGCTCATCACACAAAGTCATCTTCGCTACAATTTTTTTAATAAGCTCTACGCTACAATTTTACTCCCACAATATAGGGTCACCTTCACTACAATTTCACCCCCACACAAAGCTTTCGAGCACAGAGTAATAACCAATTCTTGAAACGCCATGAATTCTAGTGAATGAGCCTTGCTTATTCATTGAACACGCCGAGTTATAAGTTTTAACCAATCTCTTAATCTGCAAGATAAGACTGTGTGCAATATCCCCCGAATTCACTCTAAAACACTAACCATTACCTTGCTGGTAACGAACTTCAGAATCCCAAAAACAAAACGAAATTAATCACTACAAAAACCACAATTACCCCAAACAAGTTCACCAAACTATACAACAAACACAAGGAAAAAAAAACAGCTACAATACCGATACCTAATAAAATCAATCACAACATTTAGGAATAATTAGAACAACAACTACAACAACATAAGTATCCCGTTACAGACAAGGTTTAGGGAGGGTGGAATGTACACAGTTTTAGATAGAGACTATTTCCTAACAATGTATAAAATTCAATTCACCATCTGCTTGTTCGGGGAGGGCGAGGAGTTTCCGAACATCGATCTTCTCCGCATCACTCGCCGGCTTCGTCAGAATCGAGCGACTGCGGCGACTGAGACGTGTCGAGGAGGCGGCGGCGCCGGTTTCGAGCATGGGTTTCTTGTAAGTGAGAAGCGGTTTGCGACTGCGGTTGGAGCTGTGGGAGATGCCTTCTCCGGTGTCCCACGCCGATGCCTTTACTGTCAGCCTCGCCGGAATCTGCGGCGGCCTCGCCGGAAACGCCGCCGATAACGCCATCTTGCCGCCGGAGCTGCTGAAAATGCTGCTAGTTGGGAGTTTGATGGCCGTTTGTTGTTGAGTTTATCTGAAGTACTATGTTATCCTATCCCTCCGTGTTTGTGAGAAATCATTTTACATTAAGACATTCGTCATCTATGGATTGTCAGGTTAACATTTGATTGATATTTCGATAGTTTAAATATTATTTTATATTATAAATTTATGTGAAATATTATTCCCAGTATAATATTTTTATAGGACGAAGAAAATGTTTATTAAGATTATCTGAATTGTTTACATAATAAGGGCTTCGATGCTAATGGCCAGACTCGTCGTTCTGATGTATGTTACCGTTTTGAGGCATTTGAAGTAAATAATACTCTGTACTTTGGATTAGATTGCCTAGAACCAGAACTGCCTGCACAATGGCAAAGACTGAGACTTGCATCGCCTTACAAAGTTGGGACCTGGGAGGCTGGGACAAACCGAGAAGGAGAAAAAGACTGGGATTTCTGGTTGTATAATAGCATAGCTGCAGAAATAGCTCACCATAACAGAGTAGAAATAGGCAAATAGCATAGCAGAAGTCGTCGTAAAAGTTAGATTTGTGGCTGCACTTGGAGATATCCTGGATATGCAAACCTTCCCTGGTTTTAAATACAACCACGTGCTACAATGTTGGCGCGATATATCGCCATGAAGCCACTAAAACAACTGCACAATTTGCTCAAAACCTTTCAAAAGTTATTGTACAAGGAATTACATGCATAAAACCTAGAAACAGCTGTTGACAAAGTATCTAGGACATTTCAGGTCGGAACTTTGATCTGACCAGCTAAAAGGATAGGGTGGAGCTTGGATGTGCAAGTGATAGCCAACGGGATCAGTTGCTCGGATCTCTACAAAGCCAAGTTTTCATGGCCATCGGGTGCATTAGTTCCATGAACGACCACCACCATAACCTCTCCCACGGTAAGAACCGTGCCCTGATCAAGTAAAAATGGCAAATAAGCAATTAGACAAAATTCAAAAGTAGTGAGTGAGTCAAGTAGGAGTCTCTTGAATGAACTTGGGGAAACCCCTGACTATGTGGACTATGGAGAGAAACAAGAACATTATGCACATGCACACGAGACATGTGATTTTGAATGTGCATTGCTTAAAGGTGCACGTGAGTCGTGGACTTCGTACATTGAGTCTAATCGCTCTGTATTAATGCTGAAACTCTCACCTGATGGAGGAGGAGGAGCACCTCTACCCATTGCTGCCAGCTCTGGGCTGACCTTCTGCCCCGCTTCTTGTAAAATGGAAATCAGCTCCTTGGCAAACCTGGCATTTGCGGCAGTGAAAAATGTATATGCTGTTCCTTTCGCACCAGCTCTACCTGTTCTTCCAATGCGATGAACATAGTCTTCCAGTGACCCCGGAAAATCATAATTTATAACGTA